>MJUU01033282.1:88280-153041 GCA_002080025.1 Modiolus philippinarum | reverse complement strand
GCTGCAACAAAACGCAAGGATTCTTCTCCAATATCTCTTACAACAATTGTTGCTCCTGGACATGTGATGATATGATTAAGGCACTGAATCTCTTGCTAGAAAACATTTATGTTCGTTTCGGCACCATTGTTTATCATCAGGTCATTGGAATCATTGCAGTTTTGCATTATTCCACACGCTAAAATTTTAGCCAAATGTCAGAAAAGTTCATGTTTGAGACAGAGAATGGATTTTCTCAAAATTAAATGGGAAATGTTTAACTTTACCAACTAAAATTTCCGAATTTCAAACGTTGATAACTTCTTTCCGTGCATTGTAGCTGTCTCACGTCCTTGTTTTTTCTTTGTTTTTATCTGTTACCGTTTTTGCCATGTCTTTGGACTTCCATTTTTTTAGTCATCGCTTCCCTTGTTCCTTCGGTATTCTACTGCCGTTGTTTCTCAACGGATCCTTGTCAAAATAGGCTCATTTGAAAGCGCTTTCAATTGTCTTTCATTTTATGTGCATATTTTGCACTTTATAATTTCGGGTATGAGCGCTGTGCGCTCAGACCAAAGGGTCCGTCCAAATGCAAATGAGTACTCTTTGATGATCTAAATTTCCTTTTCCAACCAATTTCAACGCCGAATTACCCATTGTGTAGTTCAAATAACAAAATACCGAGGTTACTGTGAATTTAGGTTCTGCATATGCGCATTTCGACAACTTATGTCTCATCAGTGCAGATAAAACCAAAACATTTGGAAGTCCAATCACCAAAAACGTGTACAAGCTGATAGAGAACACATAACCAAAGGGATCTAAATAGAAAAGCCAAAGTTCAGCTAAGGACAGAGCTATGCATGATTGAGATACTCCTTAGATTTAAACAAAATTTCGTAAAATTTAGATATTGCAAGGTTCAATAAAATCGGTTTTCGGGTCAGCACCGAAGTACTGACTACTGGGTTGGTCAATACCCTCGGGGACTAACAGTCCACCAGCAGAGGCATGGGCCCAGTGGTAATAAATAACGAAATACCGAAGTAACTGTTAATTTATTTTCTGCATATGCGCATTTCGACAACTTATGTCTCATCAGTGCAGATAAAATCAAAACATTTGGAAGTCCAATCACCAAAAACATGTACAAGCTGATAGAGAACACACAACCAAAGGGATCTAAATAGAAAAGTCAAAGTTCAGCTATGGACAGAGATATGCATGAGGGAGATACTCCTTAGATTTAAACAAAATTTCATAAAATTTAGATATTGCAAGGTTCAATAAAATCGGTTTTCGGGTCAGCACCGAAGTAATGACTACTGGGTTGGTGAATATCCTCGGGGACTAACAGTCCACCAGAAGAGGCATCGGCCCAGTGGTAATAAATAACAAAATACCGAAGTAACTGTTAATTTATTTTCTGCATATGCGCATTTCGACAACTTATGTCTCATCACTGCAGATAAAACCAATCACCGAAAACGTGTACAAGCTGATAGAGAACACATAACCAAAGGGATCTAAATAGAAAATCCAAAGTTCAGCTAAGGACAGAGCTATGCATGAGGGAATAATGAATAATAAATAAACAACTAAATAAAAGAATGAATAAGTAAAAAACTTATTGATAGGGAATCAATTAAATCAGCCCCCTCTTTCTTTTATCTAACAATATTTTAACTAATACTTGTTTTTAAAACTTCCACACATTATGAAAAGGTCAAAGTATGCAAGCTGTCAATATAAATAACACAAAACCAAACGTAGAATACATTTACAGTCAATTTTATCAGAACCGTCGAAAGTCAACATATTCCACTTAGTTTTGAGAAAGTGTACTTCTAGTCTCAAATCTGAACTTTTTTAACAATTTGAAGGAGCTAAACCTTTAGCAATTCTTGAAAATTGGACTGTCGACACAATTTCAGACGAATTAAATGCGTTTTTAGCAGTAAATCTTCATGCAATTTTATGTGCAAATTTTGCGCTTATAATTTCGGGTATGAGCGCTGTGCGCTCAGACCAAAGGGTCCGTCCAAATGCAAATGAGTACCCTTTGATGGTCTAAATGTTTGAGACAGAGAATGGATTTTCTCAAAACTAAATGGAATATGTTTAACTTTACCAACTAAAATTTCCGAATTTCAAACGTTGATAACTTCTTTATTTCTCAACGGATCCTTGTCAAAATAGGCTCATTTGAAAGCGCTTTCAATTGTCTTTCATTTTATGTGCCAATTATGCGCTTTATAATTTCGGGTGCAAGCGCTGCGTGCTCAGACCAAAGGGTCTGTCCAAATACAAATGAGTACCCTTTGATGATCGAAATTTCCCTTTCCAATCAATTTCAACGCCGAATTACCCATTGTGTAGTTCAAATGGGCAACAAACAAATAAATAAATAAACAAATAAATAGAAGAATGAATAAATAAAAAACTTATTGATAGGGAAACAATTGAATCAGCCCTCCCCTTTTAGCCCACCTGTCTATGCCAGGGTGAGCTTTTGCCATCACTTGGCGTCCGTCGTCCGTCCGTCGTCTGTCAGTCAGTCCGTCGTTACCTCACTTTAAAAATTCTTCTCCTCTGAAACTACTGAAGGGATTGGTTTGAAACTTTATAGTAATTATCTATGACATGTCCTGTACAAATTTTATTATGATTCGATGAAAAACATGGCCGCCGTTGCTAAAAATAGAACCTAGGGGTAAATTGCAGTTTTTAGCCAATAACTGAAATCCAAAAACCGATGCAAATATCAGAAATCTGACATGGGGTAAAATTGTTCAAAATGGTGAGATCTATCTACCCTGCATTTTGAAGAAAATCGGAAAACCCGTCTCAGAATAACAGCCCTTTTTCCGTTAAATTTTCACAATTTAAGCCTTTTTTATTTCAAAAACTGTAACAGATAGAGGTGAAGTGTAAATTGCAAAAATGTTCAGCATATCAAGATCTACATACTCTGAAATTTTGAAGAAAATCCAACTGCCTGTGTTGTAGTTATGGACTCTTTTTCACACAAAAAAATTCAATGCCATATGATTATGGGTTATTTCCCTTTAAAATCTGCTTTCAAATCTTCATTTATTTACTTTTCTCTTTTAAGCTTTAGAGAAATTCGCTGCTATCTCTTTATCAAAAATAATTATTTGTTACATAATCAAGAGCAAAAAAGTGTTGTTTGTACAAATTTTTACATTTTTTGGCAAAAATACTGTCATAAACTATACTTATTTCACAAATTAATAATAATTGTATATTATTGTGAGAAAAGTTTAGGTTGACTGGGCGGAGTTACCCGTCACTCAGGATTTGATCATCCCAAATCATGAATAGGTACAATGGACCAAGTACATGGTGATGTTATTAATTGATCAATAATTGTTTGATTGGTGAATGTTCATATTTATATCTTGGGGCATGCAAATTACAAACTATTTGTTTTTGAAAATTATTCACTATAAATATAACTACATGATTACTAATGATTAACTTGATTGTAATTTTTAACACCTAATGTTGGCACTACACTGAAAAAGTAGATTTACCCCAGTTCAAAGTTTAAAGCAAACCCCGCCCAGTCAATCTTAAGTTTTATAACAATAATAGTTGTAAGTCCCAGTCAGTCAATGTTTGCCCACCATTCCCAGATAAATACTGAAGTAGCATCTTACCTTCAATGTCTGCTGAACTTTCTAACTGACCTGCATGGCTATGCCTTGGTAATTTTTGTTTGCCCACCTTGCAAACATCTCTCCCAGATAAATATTGAAATAGCATCTTAACTTCATTGCCTGCATGACTTTATAACTGACCTGCATGGCTATGCCTTGCCATCACTGTGTCAGTGGTCTGTCTATCATAAACTTTTCATTCAAACATCTTCTCTGAAACCGCTGGGCCAATTGGAACCAAACTTGGGCACAATGGTCCTTAGGTGGCCCCTTTTTAAAAAAAATGTCTGGCAAGTCCGTATCATATCAAAGATGGCCGCCAGCAGGAACGCGGTTTAACATTGGACCCTATAGGAAAACATTCAAAGATCTTCTCTGAAACCACTTCGCCAATTGGAACCAAACTTGGTCACAATAGTCCTTCGGTGGTCCCCTTTAAAAATTTTGTCCTGCAAGCCTGCACGTCATCCAAGATGTCCGCCAGCGGGGAACTTTGTCCAAAATTGGACAATATTGCAAACATCTTCTCCTCTGAAAATAATGGGCCAATTTGAACCAAACTTAGTCACAATGGTCCTCAGGTGGACCCTTTTAAACATGTGTTCCGCAAGTCCACATTATATCCTAGATGGCTGCAGGAGGGAACGTGTTTTTAACATTGGACCCTATAGGGAAACATATTCATATATTTTCTCCTCTGAAAGTACATGGCCAATTGGAATCACACTTAGTCACAATGTTCCTTACTTGGTCCCCTTCATAAAATGTGTCTGGCATGTCCGCATAGCATCCAAGATGGCAGTCAGCGGGGAACATGGTATAACCTTGGACCCCATGGGAAATCGTTTAAAGATCTCCTCTGAAAGTACTATGCCAATCGGAACTTAAGTGAGGCACAATTATCCTTACATGGTCTTCTTCAAGAAAGGTGACAGTTGGTCTTCGCCCCATCAAAAATAGCTGCTAGTGGGGAACATAGTTTAATTTTAGATCATTTAACATCAACAAACTTCAAAATGAGACCCTTAAACAGTCAATAAACAAATTTGAAAATGAGGAATTTAAACGTTGTAATTATTTTGACTTATTGTGTCAGCATGACCCGGGTGAGCGATACAGGCTCTTGAGAGCCTCTTGTTCTTTTATCTAACAATATTTTAACTAATACTTGTTTTTTAAATTCCACACACTGTGAAAAGGTCAAAGTATGCAAGCTGTCAATATAAATTTCACAAAACCTAACGTAAAATACATTTACAGTCAATTTTATCAGAACCTTCGAAAGTCAACATATTCCACTTAGTTTTGAGAAAGTGTACTTCTAGTCTCAAATCTGAACTTTTTTTAACAATTTGCAGCAGCTAAACTTAGCAATTCGTGAAAATTGGACTATCGACACAATTTTAGACGAATTAAATGCGTTTTTAGCAGAAACTCTTCATGCAATCTGTAGAATCATCTTACGTCCGAATTTTCCATACTTAAACAGTCTTTGCAGTTTTGCATTATTCCACACGCTACAATTTTAGCCCAATGTCAGAAAAGCTCATGTTTGAGACAGAGAATGGATTTTTATCAAAATTCAATGGAATATGTTTAACTTTACCAACTAAAATTTCCGAATTTCAAACGTTGATAACTTCTTTATTTCTCAACGGATCCTTGTCAAAATAAGCTCATTTAAAGCGCTTTCAATTGTCTTTCATTTTATGTGCAAATTTTGCGCCTTATAATTTCGGGTCTGAGAGCTGTGTGCTCACACCAAAGGGTCCATCCAAATGCAAATGAGTATCCTTTGATGATCGAAATTTCCTTTTCCAATCAATTTCAACGCCAAATTACCCATTGTGTAGTTCAAATGGTCAACAAACAAATAGATAAATAAACAAATAAATAAAAGAATGAATAAATAAAAAACTTATTGAAAGGGAAACAATTGAATCAGCCCCCCCCCCCCTTTCTTTTATCTAACAATATTTTAACTACTACTTGTTTACATGCAATCTGTAGCATCATCTTACGTCCGAATTTTCCATACTTAGACAGTCATTGCAGTTTTGCATTATTCCACACGCTAAAATTTTAGCCAAATGTCAGAAAAGGTCATGTTTGAGACAGAGAATGGATTTTGATCAAAATTAAATGCAATATGCTATAAGTGATTGGAATTCTAAACGTCTTTTGGTGATGGTCTTTGAAGTGATCCGATGCCAATAAGCGAGGCATTTTACCCATTTTGATCTTTGCAAATACTGCCACTGATGTAGTCTTTTTACGAATGCATCAAATTTATTTTTCCTACAAATTCAAAGGACTTGGTGCTATAAGGGGCTGATTTGGCCATAAATTTCAGTAAATTTCTATGTAAACCTGAATATTTCCTATTAATGTTTATCAAATAGGTAAGATCTTTCTAAAGGAAAAAAAAATTAGAACTTACGAAGTCATAATAGGTACAGTTCTGACGTCATTTTAATTGAATGACTTTTGAACGTTTTCATAGAAATAGAAGGAATTTGGCACATTTTCGAACTGTATTTTTATTGGAAATATAGAGATGATTCAAGAACCAATAAGATAAATTACCAACTTGCTTGTACAAATGCGGTGGACCTCTCATATAAATATTTTTGTGGTTCTTGCATGCTCATAATGTTTTCTCTTAAGAAAAAGTAGTCATAAGGAAATTTACTGTTCATATGCAACTTCGCTATTTTTTGTATATTGATTAAATTTGTCATTTTTTGACAAAATGTGCAATTTGCCCCTTCTTCAAAAAAAATATTGTGAATTCAAGCAAACCAATTTTTTATGCCAAAAAGGCCCTTATCGCACCTACTACTTTATTATTTGTTGGGTCTTTTTAACGACTTAGAATATTTCTCCATGACCATCCATCCTCTCTGTCTTTGCATATAACTGTATCGTATTTAGTGGAAATAATTATGAACTGTTTATAAATGAATTTGACCAAGTATCTATTCCCATAAAAAATGCAAGAGTATTCATTCTCGAATCAGGTTATGCTTTTTATCTTGATACTTTGAAAACTGTCGGTGATATTTTACAATCTCGAACTATCACAATAGTAGTTATTCAATGTCAATTTGTTGCCATTAATTTTGCACGTGTGTGTAGCTACCGTTTGTGATATCTCTATGTTGCCATTAATTTTACACGTTGGTGTAGCTACCGTTTGTGATAGCTCTATGTTGCCATTAATTTTACTCTTGGCTATACGTATATTTGTGATATCTGTACGTTGCCATTAATTTTACACTTGGGTGAAACTACCGTTTGTGATATCTCTATGTTGCCATTAGTTTTGTCCGCCGGTCCTATTTTCATGATTCCGTTATCATTTGTGTCATCATGTCACCCCGGACGTAATGGGGTGACATGTTGTTATTCTAGGTGTTTTCTGATTATTATTATTGATATTTTCTTCTTCCAATAATTCTTGTCCGAGCGATTATTTTGAAATGGCTGACAAAAACTATTTGAAACTTTGCACAAAGTTGGACCACCATCTGAAGTTTGTTTTGTTGCTTTTTGCAAACGCTTTTACGAGCAGAAACACGCAAACTTACATCAAATTATCTTTTTGCTGAAAGGACAAGGTGCGATAAGGGGTTGATTTGGCCCATGATTTCAGCGAATTTTTAAGTTGCACCACAAGATTTTTTCCATGTTTGTTTAAGAGCTTAGACCCCATTTATAGAAAAAATACAAAAGTTAGAATCAGTGACGTCACAAAATGTATAGTTATGACGTCGTGAATAGGCTACTTTTGAGCATTTTCGTAGAAATGTACCGAATTTGGCAGATTTCCGAACAGTTTTCTTAACCGTAAATATCGACCACATTCAAGAACCAATTAGATAATTTACCAACTTATTTGTACAAATGAATTGAACCTCTCATACAAATATTTTTGTTGTTCTTGCACTTGCATGTGCTCAATATTTCCTACACAGAAAAAGTAGTCAAAATTGGTAAAATTTGTCATTTTTCTACAAAATCTTCAATTTGTCCCTTCTTCTATCCTAAAAACTCAATAATCATGCATCAATATTTGAGAAATGTTACTGTTTACTGAAAAGCCATACCCATAGAACATTCCATTGAGAAAATTCGGTGAATTCAACCAAATTTATTTTTCAGGCCAAATAAGGCCCTTAACGCCCCTACTCCTTTATTGTCCATATTTAAACTAATTGAAACTTTAATTTCAAATTCTTTAAACTCTTAGCTGGAGGAAGAACAAACTCTTAATTGTGTGGATGTACATTTGAGGAAGTGCCATCTCTTTAACATTTCCGAGACTTACTTCGTTCAGAGGTCTGTAAGTGTTGGCTCTCAAAGATAATTTATACCTTTAGCATTTAGCTTTGCAAGTGTCATTTAAAATTATCTTTCAGATGACTGTTCCCTATACAAACTACTGAATTACTATTTAAATTGTAATTTTTTTTTCTTTTCTTTGAAATTGATGTAATATTGCACAAAAGGCATTAAACATCAACTGATCAATCAGCCAAGTTATCTTAAAAATATGATTGTCCATGTGAGTACAAACAGCAAGAGTTTATATACATCTATAATTACTACCCGTTCAAAAATAAAACCAAACACTGGCAAATTTCTCATTGAAAAACATTAACTGCCAACGTAACCTATGTGCCAAAGGTACATGGTATGTTGAAGTACCGCCGTTATTTAATATTTTTTTCGACATGTTAAGTAGTAGAACTGTATTGCTAAATAATTCATGAAGTAAATATTCATCAATGACCATCAAATTCGAAAACAAATAAGTTAACTGTTGAATTATATTATATTTTACACAAACAATCAAAATATATCTGGTTGATAGCGACATAACAGAAGGCTAGTACAATTATTTCAGTCAGATAATTGTCAGAAAAACAAAACCAATGTCCTATCCAAATTAATGATGCTCCCTCGTCATCTACATAACAACGCAAAACTATTTCTGCGAGGTGAAGTAAACAGTTATATAGTACTAGAAATTGTAATAACTACAATGAAGAAGAATCTATTGTACACTGGCTTAACCATATTTTTGTTGTTTTTCGTAAATATAAATGGTGACAATGTGGTTGATATAACATTAACGGACAAACTAGAGGCCCCACTGAAAGCTGAGTTGGACATATCTACACTTACTACACAGATAAAAGCCTTAGTAGAACATGAAGTGGAAAGTAGGATGCAGTCATTTGTTAATAAGGGGTTGGATAGAGTAGGACAAACAGTTAACGCAGCAAAACATGCTTTTCAAAGTGAAATTAACGACACTGTGGATTTTTTACAACGTCAACAGAAAGGTATTTTTTTTATATTTTTATCTGATTTTTCAAACTAAAAATTGTAGAATTATTAAAGAATGGGTCAAAGAAGATAAGTTCACTCCACCTTTTGTTCTTTGTTATTATAAATAGTAATGAGTAGCAGACATCTAGAATTCAAACAAAAAGAAAAAGACATTGGAACATGTACCAAGTGAATAAATATTTTGATTAATTTGAGTCGTAGTATTAAAAAAAGATACATGTTGCCAAATTAAATCAATGTACAGATATTTTCTTTGATTTAATCATTTTTTCTGTTTGTAACACAAAGAGACCATCATTCTATTACTGCAAATGTCCTCTTTTAATCATATCAGACTTGTATTCAGATGCAAATTAAAAAACTCTTTAATAGTTGATAACACATTTATTATAAAGATAGCGGTGATTAGTTAAAGCGATAATGTGTAGTTACCCCGGTGAAAAAAAACGATTTCTAATCACTGCAGAAAGTGACGGTACAATACCGTTGCTAACGTTATTGCAATGTAAGAGTTCTAAAAATGAAAAAAAAATCGCATTACAGTTTTATGTAAATATTAGGCAGATTTAAAAAAAAATCTATATTATCAAAAACATAACTTATCCGAAAAAAATGATGATCTAAAATATTCATCTCGTGACAGAAAAACTATATAACTCACTCAAGGGCTCCGTACATTCGTGGGTTAATGAGTTTCACGATATTTATACTATAAAAACATATCATGGAAAACAACATCAAAAGATAACAAATGCAAAACTGGGCAAGTAAGACAAATCAGGAGTATAATCTGTATTTTATTTTATTTTTTTTTTTTTAGCATTTTTTCACTTCCACCGAGATGGCCATTTTGCCAGCTTATATTTGTTTAGTACTGATAAAATCGAAACATTAAGAAGATTATAAACCGGATGATATATAAAAGCTTATAAAGAACAAATAATACAAATATGATCTATATCACAATTACAGTTTTGCATCACTAAAGTCCCTTTTTGTACCAATACAAAGTAAAAACATTGACGATTTAATCAAGCAATGGAACAACACTTTTTTGTTGTTCTTCACCTTGAAGTCACCATGAGGTCTTCAACAATGAGCAAAACTCAGGCCTCACAGAAAGTTCAAGACGGCCCATAGAGCAGAGACATATCAATGTTTCTCTATGTTTCTGCTTGGAGATATGAGTGTTAAAAATGGATAACAGGAAACACCTAAAAGGGCTGAAAATTATAATTACATGCAACAATTTGCAAGAGAACTTCACACGAAAAACACGTATAAGACAAAACACATGCAAACGTAGACAACGATAGGAACTTGGGACAGCCGGACTTGCTACCGGCACTAGCAAAAGCTAGCGGTAGGGTTAAACCGGTTAATGGGTACCCAAACCTCCCCTTTATCTGTCCCGTTTCCCTATAGTATAAAAACATACGAATAAAACCCAATACAAGTAGACTGCTAACTCCATGACCACAACCTTCAAAGGAGAGAAAAAGACAATACGTAATTTTGAAAGATGGGCCAAGGGGTGCTCGCCGCACCCCTCCCCCTTTTTTCACTTTCAAATCATTTTATTTCATAATATTCTTGTTACAAAATTTGCTTAGGGGTCCAGGTTCCCCCTAAGCAATCCTGTGAAACCTGCCTGATTACCCAGAATAAGTTAGTCAGGTTATAAACCAAACAAAAGTACATCATAAAATAAATAGCATTTGACTAATATAATTATAATGGCTTTAATAACATATTCATAACTTTTTGAAAAAAATAAGTTATTTAAAATTCTTCTAAAGAATCTTGTATTTTTTTTTTTCAATAGCTCGTTTTCAAGCTTATATTCAACTATTCTTTTTCTATATTTTCTAACAAACAAAAGAAAAATATTGATTTCATTGCTTTTCTGTTTTGAAACATAATATGCTTTATAAATACTAAAGACTAACACAGTTAAGAAATAATTGAAACTGTAATAATTTTTATCAAAAATTTTATAACCAAAGACTAAATGTTTTAAAGAAAATTTTATTTCAAAATTGACTTTTTCATAATATTTTCCATTTGTTCCCAAAAATTCCTCAATTGCTTACACAATATAAAAAAGTGTTTATAATCCTCTTCAATTTTACAACAATTACAAAGTTGATTTTCTGATATTTTCCACTTGAAAAGTAATGGCTTATTTGGTAATATACACTGCAATAGTTTCCATCGAAATATTTTTAATCTGTTTTCTGTTAAAAATTCAAATATAAAGACATTTGTGTATTTAAACAAAAGATTGTTTTCTAGAGAAAAATGTCTAGACCAATAATTAACTCCAGTTGGAGATACAAAAGATTTATCCCTAAAATGCATGAGGAGATTAGACAGCTCCGATCTAAATATTTTCCTGGCTATTATTATGAAAACCCACGAGAAGAAAAACTGAGCGGACTTCTATGATATTGTAATGTTAGAGTAATTAACAATCTTGCTATTTTTCTGAAAAAAATAAAGGTATTCTTCTAATAATACTTACTTACGTACATGAACATGTATGTATAATTATTATCATTTCTCTCAAATGCATTTAAATTTTAAATCCATCTCAACATTTTTATTACCCTTAGATATAACCTCATGGGAGATTAATACGCACATGATTCTTTTTTTTTTTCTTGTCTTTTTATTCTGTTATGCTTGATGAATATGTCGGTTGACTCGATTTGTTATGTGGTGATATATCTATAGGATTATTCATGTATAATGTTGTTAACATGATGCATTTGATATTATTGTAAATATGTTTGTTCAGATCGCCATCTAATGTGTATATTGTTGTAACTGCCTCTTGTTGCAGTCCATGTACTGTTTGAGTGTAAATAAAATCTTGAAATCTAAAAAAGGTATGAAATTGTTTACCTGTAGTCTCTGTTATTTCCAAATTAAACGAAACCAAATTTGTTCCCTCCTTTTTTATGTTCAATTTACTATTTCTGATTTCAGAATTGTTATCCATTCTTTTGATTAAGCTTTCATCATATGAAAAAATTTCTTTTAAATTTAATTTTCTCATAAATATCTTTTTGACAAATTACTCTAGCTTTATTTGAAATATCATTGACATATATAATGCCACTTGCTATCCAATCTTTAAACAATATACTTTTGTTATCAATTTTTATAAATTTATTTCTCCTATATTACCTGTTTCCTTACTTCCCTAAAGTTTAAAGGATTTTCCGTTTGCACTCCCCCGACTTCAATCTAGAATTTTAAAATGTCTTTATAAAAATCAGGCATGTCAAATGTTTGAAAAATTTATATTCATTTGAAATATAAGCCAATTCTGTCCGAATTTATCAAAATATTTTCTTGGAATTAATTTCCAATTTGCTATCGATCCTTGAACCAAACGTGCAATCCAAGATAACTTTAAAGATTTCAAATAACTGTGAATATCAATCATTTGAAGACCCCCTTTATTGTATTCTCCTATCACCGTCTGTTGTTTGACTTTTCCACCCCAAATAAACTTAAAACATTGTGATTCTATTTCTTCTATATATTCATTTGGTACGCTTACTACACTTGCTAAAAAGGTAAATTTTGGAATTATCAAGGCTTTCATAACTAGAATTTTTCCTAAAATTGTCAAATTTCTCTTCTCCCATTGTTTAAAAAGCCCTCTCAAATCGTCAACTTTTTTATCCCAGTTTAGACATTCAAATTCTGTTTTATTATGCCAAACATAAATACCTAAAACTTTAACCGGATTTTCCGCCCAGTGTATATTTTCTATCTTATCCTTACAATGTTTCATTTTTCCAACCCATATATCCTCTGTTTTTATTTCTGTTCAAAATAAGACCTGAAAACGTTTTAAATGTTTCTATTTCGTTTAGTGCTACGGATATTTCTTCTTTTGAACCAAAAAATAAAGTAGCGTCATCAGCTAGTTGGGATATTTTTAATGTACGCGTAACTCCATCTAACTTGATTTGAAGTCCTTTACTTTGCTTGATCTAAGTCTCAAAGCCATTATTTCTACTGAAGTAACAAATAAAAGCGCAGAAAAAGGACAGCCTTGTTTAATACCTCTAGTATTTTGAAAAAATTCCGAAATCCACCCATTGTTTGCCACACATGTATAAAGTTTCTACCCATTTGATAAAAGAATTCCGAAAGCCAAAGTGCCTTAAAGTTTTTAACATAAATCCCCATTCTAACGAATCAAAGGTTTTTTTTAAATCAAGGAAAAGTATTGCCCCTTCAATTTTATATATATCCGCATAGTCAATAACATCTTGAATCTGTCTTAAATTAAAACCAATAAACCTATCTGCTAAATATACTGTCTGATCTTCGTGAATGATTTTTAGAAGAACCTTTTTCAATATCTCTGCTCGCCGCATCCCTTATATATTTTTTCGTTTGATTTGTAATCCACTCGTACCCAGCGTTACTGGAAACAGGGCAGTCGTTTCCGTCTTTCAAGAAGAAGAGTACCCGTATAATATTTCATAACGTTAAGATATCAGGGATGATTTAAGGAGGGGGCGTAGGGGTGATTCCCCCTTTTACCAAAATGCAAATGAATTGTTCCAGGATTTTTGTATAAATTTATCCGTATACCTGTCATTTTAACACATCTGTGCAAAAATATACATGAAAATGTAATATTTATAAGATTTTCAATGAAAATATAGCCTCCCCTTATTTAAAATCCTGGATCTGCCCATACATGTCATTTTGTCGACGATAAATAGGAAAAATATTACCATATTTTTTAAAATATATTTTTTGAAATTTATTAATTTCTTTATTTTGTAGACAAGATTCCGGCATTTACTGCTGTATTCAGACAAAGTGGGATAATGTCTCTCTCTGGAGGGGAGATAATAAAGTTTGACAAAATACTCCTCAATAGACATGACGGGTACGACCCTAAAACAGGATATTTTGTGGCACCAAGGCCAGGAATCTATTTGGTGACATGCACTGTCAGATCGGGGACAAGTTTGCATGTTTATCTTTGGAAAAACAGTCAACAACTAGCGCTAGCCTTTGGTGGTAACTGGAAAACGGGTAGCCTGCAGATGGTATTAGAACTTGTCAAGGGAGATAAGATCTATATCAAACATGCTTCAGGTAATTTGGTAAAGAACGAAAAAATACAAAGAGGAAATACGTCTATGTTTTCAGCTGTCTTTATATCAGAATGATATCTGTGAGCCTACCCTGTGTCCTGAATCTACATGGAAACGGAAATGCGTTCATCTTTTTCAGCTTTATCAGAGTGATATCCATCAGCTTATAATTGTAAATATCCATGGAAATGATACACGTCCATGTTGTCAGCATGTTATATCATACCAGAATGATATCTGTCAGCCTATTCTGTGTCGTGAACTTCTATATTGAAAACGAGATCCCTTCATTTTTCAGCTATATCAGAATTATATCCGTCAGCCTATACTGTGTTATTGTGTTATTGTGAATATCCACGGAAACGGAAATATGTCTATGTTTTCAGCTTTTTTTTTCATTTAAAATAAAAAAAACAAAGAATTATGTCCATCGGTTACCTGCACTCAGTGCTCTTAAGTATTTTCCGGTGCATTTCTTGTTAAAACAGTCTCTGTTTAACAAATTCTATAAAATTCATTTCTGGACCGATTTTCATGAAATTTGCATTGATAAAAATAGACTGATATTGAGTTTCTTACAGCAATTTTGAAATAATTTTATGACCTGTAGTTTTCTAACTGTCACGATTTAAACATAAAAAGAAAAATGAGGAAATGATTTACTATTTATCTAAGTTAAATATAACGTCAAATATTTTGATTCCAATTTAAATCGTCAAAAAAGAGTAACTACATGTAAGAAACAACATGTCAAGCTCTTTTTATCAATGCAAATTTCATGAAAATCGGTCAAGAAATGAATTCTATAGAATGTTTTAAACAGAGATTGTTTTAACCAGAAATGCACCGGTAAATTTGACTTGTGGATTATTCCTTAGGAAAATTTTCGTATTTGCAATATTTCAGGAGTGTATATTTTCAGTCTATTACATGATTGTAGTTTGATAATTTATCACATTGTGACATTATACATCAATATTGAGCAGAGAGGAAAAGTCAAAGTGGAAAAACTAATAAGCAATACATGGCAAAAGGTTTTTGACCCTTGAATATACGGAATGACAGCGTTTAAAAAGAATGTACACTTTGGAATGACAGTGTTTATAAAGAATAAAGCTAAA
The DNA here is from genome assembly GCA_002080025.1 of Modiolus philippinarum. Lineage (NCBI taxonomy): Eukaryota > Metazoa > Mollusca > Bivalvia > Mytilida > Modiolidae > Modiolus > Modiolus philippinarum. Next base: position 137,765 of record MJUU01033282.1, on the reverse strand, counting down.
CAGACCTAACACAATCAACCATATTCCTGTAGTCATCTGCTGTATTCTAATAGTTTTAAAATTGTCCACATTGCCGATAGACTTTCATAATCTTGTATCGTAGCGTATTGACCACAGGACAACAAATTTGTACTATTAATGATCTAATAATGTCATCTTTCGGTACATTGACCACTCAATATACCGTATTTCAATGGATACTTAAATTTGATTTCTCTTATGATGTGGCAGCAATATCTATTTCTTACACGATAAGATAATTTTTCGTATCACTAAGTGATAACTTTTATGTTATCACTTCAATAGCCTTTAATTAGATAACTTTTTCAGCCGTATTTTCATTGGTTGCTCCAGAGGTCACACATCAGGTCAAACCAACGTCATGGCAATTCTTTTTTTAAATTCCGTGCTCATTGCATTATCTCGTCTACATTTTCTTTTATTCCATTGGCAAGAAGAAATGAACAAAATGAGCTTCGTGTGTACACACCTATTAATTCATTCTCCCAAAACAGCTGAATAAAGTTTGGCCACTTGAAATATATTATTTTAGTGCTAAAAAGAATTTTAATTTCTGTGTTCTGTGTTGATGTTTTGATCTAATGTGTATTGGGATCATTGAGACGTTGAAATTGACATCAGAATCAGTTACCACAAAGACAGAGAAATTTACATCTACATTTAATTACAAATCATTCGTGACATTTTCACTCAACTGACAAGCAGAATATGTTTATTTACTAATAACATACATGCAATACAAATACAAAGATAACGCTACAACATTATTCAGGGATCCAGAAACTAGACTAAGCTAATATTAATCTGTTTCCCAGAAATTAATAGATGTTTAAAACTGTAATTACAATTCAACCGAGCTTTCACCCAGGTTTGTCACCAGCGGGGAATCATGTACCATGTGTGCCTGTCATTGCTATTGATTGTTGTGTACATGTGTGTATAATGCAACATAGTTCCTATATCTACAACACTTATCGTTGTTTATAGTTTTTACTTTATATACGGGGAAAATTTATTGTTAGACTTTACATTCATTATAAGGACAAGTTTAAAGTACATAATCAATCTTCAATCACATGCAACAATTGCCGACATCACGTGATTTTAGTGAAGCAACTTCCGGCCATCTATACACTGAAATTTTAACATAGAAAGCTATTGGAGGTTCTACTAAATCTGCAATATCTTCTAAAATAAACAATTTAAACTCATTTTGCATCTTCCCTCATCATCTATGATAGATTATTTGACAATAAGAATCAGTCCTGACAGTTTAAATTAATGGAAAATTACGTCCCTAGACTTTTTAAAAATCAGTATTTTTTACTATCATTCTTCTGTTTTGTTTAGATAAAATGCCTCAACCCATACACGGTTTAAGTGATAATTTCTCATTTCACAGCATCAGATTGATCGTTTTGCATCTTCCTGCAGGTAGTTGACATATGAAAATATAAAAATATTGTGTTTAAAACAGTTTAATTTTTAGTCTAGTCTCGTCCGTAGGAGTTTGAAATACATCAATTTTTCATCATATTATCCAAGATGGCGGACGACCAAACAGGTACAAGATGACGAAAATTGTATTTTTATAATTTTTTAGTTAATAAGGTGGATATAGATTTCTTTTTAAAGACTTTTGACTGTCATGAATAAATATATAAATAGGGGAAAAATAAATAAAGATAAAACACCTTTGCACTTACTTTAAAAAGAAGACTGCATCGATCACATTTTGAATTTTTCAATATATATATATATATATATATATATATATATACTTTACAATCATTTGAATACATATCCTTGATGCAATTTCAATAATCTGAATATGGTCCATGAACAAATTGAAAAATTGTTATGAAATTTATTTGTATATTTGTCAAAACTTCATTTTTCAATCAAGGATGTACAGTGGAACTCCTGAAAACCGGCCCCTCTGAAAACGGGATTCCTCTATAAACCGAACGATATGTTTCGGTCCGGAATTTTTACCTTTATAAATAAGTAAAAAATTCCTCTGAAAACCGGCCCCCCTGAATTCCGAATTCCGGCCATATAGATCGGTCCCAAACCTACATTTTCTTCTTAAATTGAACTCTGAAAACCGGACGACTTTTTCCGCGGACAATGAAATCGACCAATTTTATTAAATTTGCCAGAAATCTCTTGCCATCTTGATTGATAAATAACTGTATTTGAACAGATTACCGACAATATTGATTGAAATTTACAATAACGCAGGGAATTATACTAAAATAGTTAAGTCACAGCCTACACCGACCTTAAATATCATATATAGCATGTCCGGTATTAGAGTTCGGAATTTGAAGACCGGATTTCGGAACCTCCGAAAACCGGAACCTCGTAAAATCGGCCGATTTCTTTGGTCCCGACAGAGGCCGGTATTCGGAGGTTACACTGTATATTGTATATGTCTTTGTGTTAATAGGTTTATTACCCTGTGTCTGGATGCAAAAGGTAACTATAACGTAATGTCCACACCTGTTGTCTCACCTTTGTCACCTGGTGCGTGTACAGGAGGAACAATACAGGTGTACAATTGACAGCTAGGTTCGGAGTGGTTTACACTGTTTCTATTCAAATATTTGCAACAGAAAAATCAGCTTCACAAATTAAATAATTTATTCCACTTTATGTTTTCTCTAGTTTTGTTTTCTTTTTTTTATGACTCATTGTTATTGTAACTCATTTTTAAATTATACATTAATTGCAACGGTTTCTTAGTATAAAATTGTTATAGAAATTATGAAAATTGTACATTCATTTTATTACATTCCTTCGGCGACTAGATGTTTGACTAAGAGTTATCGTTCCTAATTATGACTGTAATTGTTGCATATGGTAATCACAAGCACAACTAAATTCTCCTAACTTAACATAATTGGGAGAACACTACATAATGGTTTATCATACGAGAAAAAGGTTTCACAACTCTTGATGCTTGTATATCGCTTGTTATCAAATCTCGTTATTTTATTACAAATAATAATTATCTCGCTGAAGCTCGTTCATTATAATTCTGTAATTAAATAGCTCGATTTGATAACAAATAACTAAATACCGAAGTTCCTGTGAATTTACTTTCTGCATATGCGCATTTCGATAAGATTTTGATATCAAGCGATATACAAGCCTCACTCATAATGAAACCTATAAATCTCTAATGATATGTCAAGTTTAAACTGGTTTTGACCCGTTAGATAAATTTTCATATTCAATGTTTGTTGAATAAAGCCTCGTGCTATTTCCCGCCAAATTTGTTCGGAACCAATTCTCGGTGTTTATCCTTTATCATGAGAGAAAAAGATTACACCACTTTATCCCGATAATTACCATTTTTTATCCACTCTAGATACTTAAATTTAAAAAAAAATAAATGCTCGGCAAGCCTCACAATAAAAATTTTAAAATTTAACTATCTCGAGTGGATAAAATATGGTAATGAACGGGATCTTGTGGTGTAATATATAGAATTTTTTATGGTCTCTACGAGTTGGTACACCAGTATAATGTAACGGTCTCCAGCTTATAATGACTCATTTATGATTTGATCTGCATTGAAGACATAGGTTGTCGAAATGGCTATATGCAGAAACTAAATTCTCAACAACTTCGATATTTTGTATTCATGATCACTACGCCGATGCCTATGAACTGTATTCACCAACCCATTTGCCATTACTTCGATTCTTGCCGAAAAAACGGTATACTGGCCTCTCACTGATACTGCCGATGTCTACTGAAATCCATAATGATTCTTGAACATACCCTTCGGGAAGTTTTGAATTTGATTTTTCTTCCGTATTGAGACAGTGTTTCACCAGCAGACAAGGTTCCTTGAGCTAGGCGGCATTTTAGCGGCGAGCACTTCTTGACCCATCTTTCTAAGTTACGTTTTGTGTTATTCTTTCTTTCTCAATATTGTGGTCTTGGAGTAGTCTGCCTGTATTGGGTTTTATGTGTATGTTTATTATACTATAGGGAAAAGGGATAGAGAAAGGGGGGTTTGGGTACCCATAAACCGGTTTAACCCTACCGTTGGCTCTTGTAAGTGCCGGTACCAAGTCCGGCTATCCTGTGTTCCTATCGTTATCTACGTTTGTCTTTTGTCCTTTTATTGTTTTTATCGTGCAGTTTCCTAGTAGATTGTGGCATGTGATTGTAATTTTCGGCCATTGTAAGTGTTTCCTGTTATCTTTTCTATATTAATTTGGAAATTTTAATACCTTTTAATAAAATTTTATTCAAAGCTATGGAGTATCTCCTTGCATAGTCCCGTCCTTAGCTTATTTTTGCTATTCTATTTAGATCCTCTTGGTAACATATTCTCTATCAGCTTTTACAATTGATTCCAATTATTAGCTTTTGCTAAGTAAGAGAAGATTTAATTTTCTCCAACCCCCTCCCCCCATACCTGTCTCCCACCCCTTTTTTCTGGTCTCTTTTTCAGTTCCTTTTCTCTTTCTCGACCCCTTTCTCCTTTCTCTCGACCCTCTCTCCTTCCTCATACCCTTCCTCCTTCCTGCCCTTTTTCTTGATCTTCCTAACCCCTGTCGTCCCCATCATCTATCTGCAGGCTGGCAACTAAAGCGTTTAACAAGATAACTAGATGTATTGTTCGATGATGCACTGATTAAAGTCAGTCGTCTGCCAGACGATGGATTTTTCACCTTTCAATATTACGTTACTGCAGAAATTCAGCGATAAATTTATATATATTTATTCTAACTCAGTAATGTTGAAGATTATGTAGCAGTCATCAATGATTTTGGCAAGTATTAGAAAGTTGTGTCTCACAAGGCCAGTGTTTTCTGATTCCGTTTTGTGCATCTGATATAATTTCACGATGTTCCATGTGTCTCATGAAGCTGCCTGTGATTATATTCTCCAGCATTAATGATAGGGAGAACGGCCTTTAATTTTCATGTATGTTCTTAGCTCCTCTCCTGAAGATTTAGAACCCTTTTTTCATTCCTGCCGTATGACTCCTTCGTCGGTCGATGTCTGGAAGAAGACTGAAGGATAATATAATGTATATTCATATGCTCTTCAACAGTGTAGCTGACAGTCCATCTTTTCCTGGAGCTTTATGGATCTTTATTGCAGTTGGAGATAACATATATGTTAAGGTATATTGCTCATTTACTCCATATGCGTTGGCAAAATCTTCAAACCTTGGAGACGTTCCTACTAGGTGATACAAATACTATCTCTGGGGAGCAGTTGTTGTTGTTTATCTGTTTAATTGAGCTGACATCTATTTATATGACTCACACTCAGACGATTTGTTAAGAATAAATGCAGTGTGTTTTCATCACGGTTTGCAGAGTTCATGGTCTGCTTCAGGTTAGTTTTGTAAGATGCCAAGCAATCTTTTGTTGATTTCTGAAAGGTATCCGAAATACTGCACTTTATTTGTTCGGATTAATATGTTCTTCAGTTTTGCATAAGTGATTGGTGTTCTCAACGTCATTTGGTGATGGTCTTTTAAGTGATCCGATGCCAATAAGCGAGGCATTTTTACCCATCTTTTTACGAATGCATCTAATTTATTTTTCCTACAAATTCAAAGGACAAGGTGCTATAAGGGGCTGATTTGGCCATAAATTTCATTCAATATCTATATAAACCTGAATACTTCCTATTTATGTTTTTTAAATAGGTAAGATCTTACTAAAGGAAAAAAAACAAAATTTAGAACCCATGAAGTCATAATAGGTACAGTTCTGACGTCATTTTAATTGAATAACATTTTGAACGTTTTCATAGAAATAGAAGGAATTTGGAACATTTTCGAACTGTATTTTATTGGAAATATAGAGATCATTCAAGAACCAATAAGATAAATTACCAACTTGCTTGTACAAATACGGTGGACATCTCATATAAATATTTTTGTGGTTCTTGCATGCGCATAATGTTTTCTCTTAAGAAAAAGTAGTCATAAGGAAATTTACTGTTTATATGCAAATTCAAGCAAACCAATTTTTTATGTCAAAAAGGTCCTTATCGCACCTACTCCTATTTTTTGTTAGGTCTTTTTTACGACTTAGAATACTTCTCCATGACCATCCATCCTCTCTGTCTTTGTATATAACTGTATCCTATTTTGGTGGAAATAATTATGATCTGTTTATAAATGAATTTGACCAAGTATCTATTCCCATAAAAAATGCAAGAGTATTCATTCTCGAATCAGGTTATGCTTTTTGTCTTGATACTTTGAAAACTGTCGGTGATATTTTACAATCTCAAACTATCACAATAGTAGTTATTCAATGTCAATTTGTTGGCATTAATTTTACACGTGGGTGTAGCTACCGTTTGTGATATCTCTATGTTGCCATTAATTTTACACGTTGGTGTAGCTACCGTTTGTGATATCTCTATGTTGCCATTAATTTTACACGTGCCTATACCTATATTTGTGATATCTGTTTGTTGCCATTAATTTTACACTAAGGTGAACGATATCTCTATGTTGCCATTAGTTTTGTCCGCCGGTCCTGTTTTCATAATTCCGTTATCATTTGTTTTATTATGTCACCCAGGACGTAATGGGGGTGACATGTTGTTATTCTAGGTTTCTTCTGATTATTATTAAGTCTCCCAAACGAAGTTTGTGGAGAATTATTGTTTTTGCTGCGTTTCTTATTATTATTCTTTTTCTTCCGTTTTCCGGCTCAAACTTGTCCACCTGATTTCTCGGGCACTAGTGATCCAATCTTAACCAAACTTCACATGATGATAGAACCTTATCCCAAGATGTTGTCTAACATGTGTAGAATATATTTCTGGTCTCCAGGACTTCAAAATGCCAACCGATGCCATGGAAATGGTAAAAAAGGCGGGAAAATCAAAGTGCTCAGAATTTGATGAAATTTTATAAGAAGGTTGTCTAACATGTGTAGAATATGTTTCTGGTCTCCAAGACTTCAAAATACCGACCGATGCCATGGAAATGGTAAAAAAGGAGAGAAAATCAAAGTGCTAAGAATTGGATGAAATTTGACATGAAGGTTGTCTCCAAGACTTCCAACTGACGACCATTGCCATGGAAACGGTAAAAAGGTGGTTAATTCAAAAGTGCTCAGAAATGCAGGAAATTTGATAGGAAGGGTGTTAAAATCTGTGGATCTTATGTTATGCCTTTCAATTCTGATATGGGAGTTCGTTTGGGAGACTTCTTGTGTTTGCATCCAAACACAATTAATACTAGTTATTAATATTATTCTTCTTCCAATAATTCTTGTCCGAGCGATTATTTTGAAATGACTGACAAAAACTATTTCAAACTTTGCACGAAATGGGACCACCTTCTGAAGTTTGTTTTCTCGGTTTTTGCAAACGCTTTTACGAGCAGAAACACGCAAACTTACATCAAATTATCTTTCGCTGAAATTTATTGTCCATATTTTAACTAATTGAAACTTTAATTTCAAATTCTCTAAACTCTTAGCTGGAGGAAGAACACACTCTTAATTGTGTGGATGTACATCAATAAATCAAGGAAATTAAACACTAAGGTTTATGATAAAAGGGATGATTTCTCCTTCCCTATAGTCAATTTTCCACATCTCGACGGTGATGTTCCGTTAGCCCCTTCTTACGGGGTCTACACTTCACAACTTGTTCGATATGCACGAGTATGTAGTGATGTTTCTGACTTCAACGACCGAAATCTTTGTCTCACTGAAAAAATTCTGCACCAAGGGTTTAGATATCATAAATTGATAAAAACATTCTCTAAATTTTATTATAGATACATTGACTTATTAAGAAAATTTGGTTCTACATGCAGGACTCTTATACATCAGGGCATTTCACATCCAAACTTCTATGGCAATATCATTTACAAAGCGCATAAATACAAAAATTGTCCTTCCAAACTTATTAACCCGTTGAACAAACCAATTCATAAAGGATATAAATACAGTATTGTTGTTAAGTCTTTACTTTTGGTTTTTGTTGCCAAAAACATTGATCATCTCCTAAACGCTTTACACCATATCTAAATTTAAACAATTTTTCATATTGGCAGTATTTGGCATTGCACAATATCATGTTCTTCTTTCATAATTGATGATGTTGTTATACCAAATCTATTTAGAAGTATTTCAATTGAAGTTTCATATGTAAGAAGGCTTGATATCTTAGTCAACGGAAATCATGTCCTTAGCTAGCTGTCAGTAACTGCGAGCATTTGTCCGGACAGTACCTGTGTGTATTGTTTTCATGTTTTATGTAATTCATTGTAAGGGTACTCGTCTTGATAAGTTGGACTTTTTTCTAGTTTGATTTTTACGGTGAGTCTTTTTGTGTATTTATTTTTAGCCATTCACCACACATAAAGGGAGGGTTTGGATCCAAGAAAACGAGTTTAACCCCACCGCAATTTAATGCGCCTGTCCCAAGTCAGGAATATGTTGGTGACTGGCTTGTCCGTGTCTTCTTATGAAATTTTAGTTTCTTGATATTTGGGTTATTGGATGGGGTTTGTTTCCATTGATTTATTCACTGTTTACCCTTTTTTGGGCCATTTAGGGCTTGCTATATGGTGTGAGGTTCCTCACTGTGTTGAAGACCGTACGGTGACCCCTAGATGCTTTGTTTTGGGTCGTTTTAACCTGGATATGGGATGTTGTCACCTTGACATTTACCCCATTTCTTTTCTTTTTCATATTTGAGGAAGTGCCATCTTTTTTCATCTTCAACATTTTTGAGACTTACTTCGTTCAGAGGTCTGTAAGTGTTCGCTCTTAAGGTTAATTTATACCTTTAACATTTAGCTTTGCAAGTGACATTTAAAATAATCTTTCAGATGACTGTTCCCTATACAAACTACTGAAATACTATTTAAATTGTAATTTTTTTCTTTTCTTTGAAATTGTTGTAATATTGCACGGAAGGCATTAAACATCAACTGATCAATCAGCCAAGTTATCTTAAAGATATAATTGTCCATGTGAGTACAAACAACAAGAGTTTATATACATCTATAATTACTACCCGTTCAAAAATAAAACCAAACACTGGCAAATTTCTCATTGAAAAACATTAACTGCCAACGTAACCTATGTGCCAAAGGTACATGGTATGTTGAAGTACCGCCGTTATTTAATATTTTTTTCGACATGTTAAGTAGTAGAACTGTATTGCTAAATAATTCATGAAGTATATATATTCATCAATGACCATCAAATTCGAAAACAAATAAGTTTACTGTTGGATTATATTATATTTTACCAAAATATATCTGGTTGATAGCGCCATAACAGAAGGCTAGTAAAATTATTTCAGTCGGATAATTGTCAGAAAAACAAATTAAACCAATGTCCTATCCAATTTATTGATGCTCGCTCCTCTTCTACATAACAACGCAAAACTATTTCTGCGGGGTGAAGTAAACAGTTGTATAGTAATTAGAAATTGTTATAACTACAATGGAGAAGAATCTATTGTACACTGGTTTAACCATATTTTTGTTGATTTCTTTAAACATAAATGGTGACAAAGTGGTTGATATAACATTATCGGACAAACTAGATGCCCCACTGAAAGCTGAGTTTGACATATCTACACTTACTACACAGATAAAAGCTTTGGTAGAACATGATATGGAACGTAGGATGCAGTCATTTATTGATAAGGGTCTGGACAGAGTAGACCAAACAACATGCTTTTCAAAGGGAAATTAACAACACTTATGATTTTTTACAATGTCAACAGAAAGGTAATTTTTTATTTTTTTATCTGATTTTTCACACTAAAAATTGAAGAATAATACGGGACTTCTGAATCGTGTTCAAACCGCAATTAAGTTCTGATACTTTACTAAAAATCAATACATTTTCATTCCATTTTCAATCAATACATTAAGAATGAATTACTAATTAATGAACACTGTTGGGCTAAGGGGGTTTATATTGAATCTACTGTAACACTTCAGGTTAATCGTTTCTTGTCAATTAAAATATTTAGTTCAAGAATTGTCATTTAGGAACAATTAAAAGTATATACTTAAATCTCATAAATAGTTTGTATTTTTATGTGGTATATGTTTATTTCAATATGTCAAGAATCCAGTCACTCCGTCTTACTGGTATTAAAGGCGATCATTTCTGCCTTCAGCTCACGAGAGTTCCTATTTCGAAAGTCCCGTATTAAAGAATGGGTCAAAGAAGACAGTTTACTCCAAATTTTGTGCTTTGTTATTATAAATAGTAAAGAACAATTGACATCTACAAATTCAAACAAAAAAAGACATTGTTAGTGATTTGCATGGGTTGTTGACAAGAACATACTCCAAGTAAATAAATATTTTGATAATTTGAAGTCGTAGTATTTCAACAAATACATATTGCCATAATAAATCAATTATATACAGATATTCTCTTGGATTTTTTTTCTGTTTGTAACACAAAGAGACCATCATTCTATTACACTGCAAATGTTCTCTTTTAAGCATATCAAACTTGTATTCAGATGCTATTTTAGGGGTAGACCTGGGGCATGGGGAGATAACTCTGTTTTTCATTTTCCTAATATTTACATAAATAAATAGCACCATTGTAATAGGTATTAAAATTTCGAAATTGCAATATTTTTTTCACGCAGCAAATAAATATTCAGTTTATCATAGGAATAACGACCCTACATCCACTTATTTATAACGGGTAAATTAAATTTACATTTTTTGCAATGATATTTGAAAATTATTAAATTATTTGAAAATCAGATTTCTTGCAAGGGAGATAATTCAAAGCAGAGATTCATTAATTTTATCGATTTTTTCCTACTTTATTCTAAATTTAGAAAAAAATGAAACTGTAGATTTTTCCTAAATTTAATTATATCTTACATAGGGTCATTTTCTATCTACATGTAATCTCAGTTTTTGGTTAAAATTAAACGACTGATTTTTTTTACAAGGAATGTTTAATACTAATCAAAATTGAAAAAAAAACATTCAGCTTATGCTGTTGAGAACAACAATGTAATTCAGTTCAAAGTATTAAAATGTATTATTATACTCCGTACTGTCTTTCAAACTTGTTTATACTACAGAATTTTTGCATTTGAAATAACTTTATTTCAGTACAATTTTAGCTTATTTTATACACCAGTATCAAGTCTTGAACAGACTAAATAAAATGAGGTACAGGGTACATTTGATGACCACTAGACAGAAAACGGAACGGTAAAAATAGTTGAAAATTGCTGATAGTTTATATGAACATGTTTAGTTTAAGTATTGTAAATAGTTGTAAGAAAATGAAACAAGTGGAGAATTTTGGCCTATCTCAGGTCTACCCTGAACGCTTGAATAGTTGATAACTCAAATTTATTATAAAGAAAGTGGTGATTAGTAAAAGCAATGATGTGTAATCACCCCGGTGAAATAAACGATTTCCAGTCACTGTAGGAAGTAACGGTACAATACCGTTGGTGACGTAATTGTTATGAAATAGTTTTAAAAACGTCAAAAATAATAATAATTCGCATTACAGTTTTATCTAAATATTAGGTAGACATTAAAAAAACTATATTATCAAAATCATAACTAATCCGAAATAATGTTGATCTAAAACATTCATCTACTGAGAGAAAAACTACATGACTCACTCATGGGCTGCGTGCATTCGTGAGTTAATGAGTATTTCGGTCACTCGATGAAGATTTTACGATAATCATAATTCTATAAAAACTTATCATAGAAAAAAACATCAACAGTGAACAAATACAAAGCTGGAAATTTTACATGTAAGAAAAATCAGAATATGATCTATATTTTATAGCTTTTTCATTTCCCAGAGATGGCCATATGTCTATGTAGTGCCGATTAAATCTAAACATTAAGAAGATTATAAACCGGAAGATATATAAAAGCTTATAGAGAACAAATAATACCAAAATAATGAGGCATTCAACAATGACCAAAGCTCATGCATCACACTAAGTTTTAACACCGGTTTGAGAGGAATTAATAGCCCTTTTTAGCTCACCTGACCCGATGGGTCAGTATGAGCTTTTGCCATCACTAGCCGTCCGTCGTCTGTTAACTTTCACATTTTCATGTTTTCCTCTGAAACCACTTAAGCAAATCAACCAACCTTTACAGGAATAATCGACTAAAGGTCCTTTACAAAAATTGCTCATTTCGTTCCGATCCGACAAAAAAACATGGCCGTCAGCGCGGAACTTAGGTTATGGGAAAAGTCACATTTTCATCTTCTCCTCTGAAACCACTGAAGCAAATTCAACCAAACTTTACAGGAATGATATACTAAAGGTCCTTAACAAAGATTACTCATTTCGTTCCGATCCAACAAAAAAAAAAACATGGCCGCCAGCGCGGTTTTTGGTTTACCATTGGACCCTAAGGGAAAAATCACATTTTCATCTGAAACAACTGAAGCAAATTCAACTCAACTTTACAGCAATGATGTACTAAATGACTAAATACCGAAGTCACTGTGAATTTAAATTCTGCATATGCGTATTTCGACAACTTATGTCTCTTCTGTGCAGATAAAATCTAAACGTTTGGGAGACCATAAACTCAAAGATGTTAAAATCTGAAAGAGAACAAATAACTAAAAGACCTTAACAAAGATTGCTCATTTAGTTCCGATCGGACAAAAAACATGGCCTCCAGCGCGGAACTGAGGACCCTATTTGAAAAATCCCATTTTCATCTTCTCCTCTGAAACCACTGAAGCAAATTCAGCCAAACTTGACAGGAATAATGTACTTAAATCACATTTTCATCTTCTGCTCTGAAACCACTGAAACAAATTTAACCAAACTTTACAGAAATGATGCACTATAGGTACTTTACACAAGTTGCTTATTTCATTTCGATCTAATAAAAAATGGCCGCCAGTGCGCATGCAGAACATGGTTTAACTGTGAAGCCTGGTATGAGAAAACCATCCTTTTCATCATCTTCACTGAAATTATTTATGCAAATTTTAAATGTATAGAAGATCCTTTGCTAAAATAGAATCAGAATGAAAAACACGGGTGTTAATGGAGAATATAGCTAAACATTTGACCACATTGGTAATAAACATCATTTTTGGACATACATGGCATAGACGCATTTTGTCAGTTGAGCGATACAGGCTCAGTCTCTGAGCCTCTAGTTTCAATTAAAAGATAGTCCACACTTATCATATATGATACAAAATGTAATCCGGCGTACAATTCGATTTCGTTAATCGTCTTTTTTTCAATTTTTTTTTGCACAAAGACCAGAGACATAAAAATGTTTCTCCATGTCTCTGCTTGGAGATATAAGTATACATTTTTTTCATTTGATTTGTAATCCAGTCCTTCCCAGCCTTACTGGAAACAAGGCAGTCGTTTCCGCAGAAGAGTACCTGTATAATATTTCATTACGTTGAGATAATAGGGATGATATCAGGGGAGGTGTAGGGGTAATTCCTCCTTTTGCCAGAAACAATTTTTTAAAAAATGAAGTGTTACGGCATTTTTGTATAATTCTCTCTGTATACCTGTAATTTTTACAAGTATGTGCGAAATGTAAATGAAAATTTAATATTTATAGCTTAGTCAATGAAAATATAGTCATATAACATTTTTCGTATTATATTCAGAATTTACGCCTCCCCCTTTCTAAAACCCTAGATCCGTCCATATATTTGGATTTGTCGACGAAAAAAATATTACCATATTAATTAAAAACTCGAAAATTTCTGCCGAAATATTCGAAAAATGTTTTAAGGTTTTGTGTAAATACTTATAGATACTTTGTACATATTTGTTAATATATATATATATTTTTTTTTAATTTGATAATTTCTTTATTTTGTAGAAAAAATTCCTGCATTTACTGCAACATTCAGACAAAGTGGGATGTTGCCTCTCTCTGGAGGGGAGATAATAAAGTTTGACAAAATAGTCCTCAATAGATATGACGGGTACGATCCTAAAACAGGATATTTTGTGGCGCCAAGGCCAGGAATGTATCTAGTGACATGCACTGTCAGATCGGGGACAGGTTTGCATGTTTATCTTTGGAAAAACAATCAACAACTAGCGCAAGCCTATGGTGGTAACTGGAAAACCGGAAGCCTGCAGATGGTAACAGAACTTGTCAAGGGAGATAAGATCTATATCAAACATGCCTCAGCTAATTGGTTGAAGAATGAAACAATACAAAGAGGGAATACGTCCATGTTTTCAGCTGTCTTTATATCAGAATGATATCCGTGAGCCTTCCCTGCCTGTGCCGTGAATCTCCATGGAAATGGAAATGCGTTCATCTTTTTTAGCTTTATCTGAATGATATCTATCAGTCTATAATTGTGTTATTGTAAATATCCATGGAAGCGAGATACGTCCATGTTGTCAGCATGTAAAATATTATACCAGAATGATATCTGGCAACCTACCTTGTGTCGTGAATCTCTATGGTAACGGAGTTGCGTTTATTTTTCCGTTATATAAGATTGATATACAGCCTATCCTGTGTTATTGTGAATATCCATGAAAATGGAAAAATGTCCAAGTTTTCAACTGTTGTTTCTTCTTCTTTTTTTTCTCTTCAATGATATCCACGAGTTATTGTGGATCACCGTGGAAACGCTATTGATTAAGTGTAGGGGTACTTTAAAATATAAAAACACCAAAATTCTGTCCATCTGTAACCAATATTCTTATTCCTCAAGAAATTTTTCCGTATTTGCAATATTAAGGAATGTGTGCAGCTTCAGTCTAGCACATGACTATGGTGTGATAATTATCATATTTGAAAAGAGGAAGAGCTGAAACCACTTTTTCAGAGTTAAAAAAACTGATAAACAATACATTTCAAAGGTTTTTGACCTTTGAATATACGCTGGGGAATGACCTTGTTGAAAAAAATAAAACTCTTTGGAATGACAGTGTACATAAAGAATAAAGCTAAACAGACCTACCACAATCGTTATATTCCTCCCGCTCAAATGTACTGGTAGCACTATATATTCTAGTCATGTGCTATATTCTAATAGTTTTAAAATTGTCCACATAGCCGATAGACTTTCATAATCTTATATTCTAGCGTAATGACCACAAGACAAAATATTTGTACATGTGTAATACTAATGATCTAATAATTTCACCTTTCGGTACATTGACCACTCAATATACCGTATTTCAATGGATACTTAAATTTGATTTCTCTGATGATGTGGCAGCAATATCTATTTCTTACACGATAAGATAATTTTTCATATCACTTGGTGATAACTTTTATGCTATCATTTCATTGGCCCTTCATACGATTAGATAACGTTTCAGCCGTATTTTCATTGGTTGTTCCAGAGGTCACACATAAGGTCAAACCAACGTCATGGCAATTCTTTTTTTAAATTCCGTGCTCATTGCATTATCTCGTCTGCATTATTTTTTATTCCATTGGCAAGAATAAATGAAAAAAATGAGCTTCGTGTGTACACACCTATTAATTTATTCTCCCAAAACAGTTGAATAAAGTTTGGCCACTTGAAATATATTATTTTATTGCTAAAAATAATTTTTATTTCTGTGTTCTGTGTTGATGTTTTGATGCAATGTGTATTGGGATCATTGACACGTGGAAATTGACATCAGAATCAGCTACCACAGAGACAGAGAAATTCACATCTACATTTAATTACAAATCATTCGTGACATTTTCACTCAACTGACAAGCAGAAATTAATTGTATTACTGTATAGATGTATAAAACTGTAATTACAATTCAACAGAGCTTTCACCCAGGTTTGTCACCAGCGGGGAATCATGTACCATGTGTACCTGTCATTGCTATTGATTGTTGTGTACATGTGCGTGTAATGCAACATAGTTCCTACATTTACAACACTTATCGTTGTTTATAGTTTTTACTTTATATACGGGGAAAATTTATTGTTAGACTTTACATTCATTATAAGGATAAGTTTAAAAATGAAAAAGAAAGGAATGGGGTAAATGTCAAGGAAACAACATCCCATATCCAGGTTAAAAGTAAATAAAGTACATAATCAATCTGTTTAAAGTACATAATCAATCTTCAATCATATGCAACAATTGCCGACATCACGTGATTTTAGTGAAGCAACTTCCGGCCATCGATACACTGAAATTCTAACATAGAAAGCTATGGGAGGTTCTACTAAATCTGCAATATCTTCTAAAATACAAAATTTAAACTCATTTTGCATCTTCCCGCATCATCTATGATAGATTATTTGACAATAAGAATCAGTCCTGGCAGTATAAATTAATGGGAAATTACGTCCCTGGACTTTTTAAAAATCAGTATTTTTTACTATCATTCTCCTGTTTTGTCTATATAAAATGTCTCAACCCCTACACAGTTAAAGTGATAATTTCTTATTTCACAGCATAAGATTGATCGTTTTGCATCTTTCTGCAGGTAGTTGACATATGAAAATATGAAAATATTGTTTTTAAAACAGTTTAATTTTTAGTCTAGTCTCGTCCCTAGGAGTTGGAAATTCATCAATTTTTCATCAATATTATCCTAGATGGCGGACGACCAAACAAGTACAAGATGAAGAAAATTGTATTTTTATAATTTTTTAGTTAATAAGATTGATATAGATTATTTCTTTTTAAAGACTGTTGACGGTCATTAATAAATATATAAATAGGCAAAAAAAATAAATAAAAATAAAACACTTCTGCACTTACTTTAAAAAAGACTGCATCTCATTTTGATTTTTTCATAATATATATATTTTTTTCATAATTTACAATCATTTGAATACATATTCTTGATGCAATTTCAATAATCTGAATATGGTCCATGAACAAATTCAAAATTTGTTATGAAATTTATTTGTATATTTGTCAAAATTATTTAATCAAGGATGTATATTGTATATGTCTTTGTCTTAATTGGTTTATTACCCTGTGTCTGGATGAAAAAAGTTACTATTACGTAATGTCCAAACCTGTTTTTTCACCTTTGTCACCTGGTGCGTGTACAGGTGGAACAATACAGGTGTACAATTGACAGCTAGGTTCGGAGTGGTTTACATTGTTTCTATTTAAATATTTGCAACAGAAAAATCAGCTCCACAAATTAAATAATGTATTTCACTTTACGTTTTCTCTAGTTTTGTTTTCTTTTTTTATGACTCATTTTAATTGTAACTCATTTTTAAATTATACATCAATTGCAACGGTTTCTTAGTATGAAATTGTTATAGAAATTATGAAAGTTGTAAATTCATTTTAGATTTTCGAGTTAGAGTTATCGTTCCTAATTATGACTGAAATTGTTGCATATGGTATTCACAAACACAACTAAATTCTTCCAACTTAACATAATTGGGAGAACACGACAGAATGGTTTATCATAAGAGAAATAGGTTTCACAACTCGTGATGCTTGTATATCGCTTGTTATGAAATCTCGCTATTTAATTTCAAATAATAATTAACTCGCTGAAGCTCGTTAATTATTATTGTGTAATTAAATAGCTCGATTTGATAACAAGCGAAGCTCGTTAATTATTATTGTGTAATTAAATAGCTCGATTTGATAACAAGCGATATACAAGCCTCACTCATAATGAAACCTATAAATCTCTAATGATATGTCAAGTTTAAACCGGTTTTGACCCGTTAGATAAATTTTCATATTCAATGTACATGTATATTGAATAAAGCCCCGTGCTATTTCCAGCCAAATCTGTTCGGAACCAATTCTCGGTGTGTATCCTTTATCATTAGAGAAAAAGATTACACCACTTTATCCCGATAATTATCATTTTTATCCACTCTAGATACTTAAATTAAAAAAGAATTAAATGCTCGGCAAGCCTCACTATAAAAATTTTAAAATTTAACTATCTCGAGTGGATAAAATACGGTAATGAACGGGATCTTGTGGTGTAATATATATCCTAGTCAAATAGAATTTTTTATGGTCTCTACGAGTTGGTACACCAGTATAATGTAACGGTCTCCAGCTTATAATGACTCAGTTATGATTTGATCTGCATTAAGGAGACAAAGGTTGTCGAAATGGCCATATTCAGAAACTAAATTCTCAGTACCTTCGATATTTTGTATTTTTTATCACTAGGTCTATGCCTCTGAACTGTATTCACCAACCCAGTGGCCAGTACTTCGGTTCTTGCCGAAAAACGGTATACTGGCCTCTCACTGATACTGCCGATGTCTACTGAAATCCGTTATGATTCTTGAACAAACCCTTNATGAAGCTGAATTCATCGAAGGCCTTCTTCAAAATAAAGATAAAAAACTGGCCCAATCCTTCAATTTTAGCTTCCGTTATATAGATGATATTTTGTCACTAAACAACCCTCGCTTTGTTGATTTTCTTCCTTTGATCTATCCAAAAGAGCTAGAAATTAAAGATACCACAGACACTTCTACATCAGCCTCGTTCCTTGACCTTCACCTTGAAATTGACAACAGAGGGCGAATTCAAACTAAGCTCTACGACAAACGCGATGACTTCACCTTTCCAATAGTAAACTTCTCTTTTCTTTGTAGCAACATCCCAACAGCGCCGGCATATGGAGTTTACATCTCCCAGCTCATTCGCTATTCCAGAGCCTGTGTTCGATACAGTGACTTCCTTGATAGAGCCCGGTTGCTCACAAATAGGCTTCTTCAACAAGGGTATGTTACTCAAAACTTGAAGTCATCCCTGTCGAAGTTTTACGGTCGACATCACCATCTTGTGGACCGCTATGGGATAGATGTTGAAAAAACAATCCAAAAAAGTGTCATCAATCGATCGAACTCAATTATTACTGTATCGGGGCAAGAAGAGGAAAAATTCTCGTATCCCGTGGGTGACTACCGTCCATCCCAAGTTGCCACACATGTCTGATATATCCCTCGAATGTATGCCTATTCTCCATGCGTCAACTAAAATGAAAGCCCTCTTCCCTGAACCCCCGCTTGTATCATTTCCTCGTCCCAAGAACCTGAAAGACATTCTCGTTAGAGCTAAACTACTTTCGGCCGAGATAGGCCGGTTTACAACATGCCGTGATAGACGTTGTAAATTGTGTAAATACAGTTCCA
The DNA here is from genome assembly GCA_002080025.1 of Modiolus philippinarum. Lineage (NCBI taxonomy): Eukaryota > Metazoa > Mollusca > Bivalvia > Mytilida > Modiolidae > Modiolus > Modiolus philippinarum. The sequence continues at coordinate 118,638 of MJUU01033282.1, read as the reverse complement.
CGACTGAAACTTTCCAAAGTACAGCTACCGGTGATATTTTCAAAATCTTAGGACAATTATCATGTAAATCACCCAATGTCATCTATCTGGTTACATGTTCTGTCTGTAAAGAACAATATGTTGGAGAGACAAGAAATGCGCTCAATCTTCGCATAAACTTGCATCGTAACCATATCAAAAACAAAGATCAGAACCAGGCCACTGCAATCCATTTTAATACTCCAAATCACAACTGGCAAAATATTCAAGTCATCGCAATTGATCAAAATAGATCTTGGAATTTAAACCAGAGAAGATCCAAAGAAAGCTATTGGATTGATCGTTTAAAACCCAGTATTAACATCAGGGTTATAGATCAATAAATGCATATAATACCAGCGTTTAAAAAATTAAGAAAATATTGCAGTAAAAGTTTTGTACAAACACCAGCATATATTTTTTGTACATCACTATAATTGAGGTCACGCATTCAGTCTCCGAAATGTACTTTATTTATTTAATTAAGTTTTGTAGTGTAGTTTTTTGTAAATAGTTTATTGTTTTATTATATATTTTGTTGTTTTGAGAAAGGCTCTGATACAGTTGAAATATAAACAGTATTTATACTAGTGCTATTCACATTGTTCATACTGAAAGTTATTATATATATATATAAAGCAGTCGTCATTTCATTTTTAGGCAGAATACATAATAACAAGGCTAGGATTCCAATGATTTAATACTGCTTTAGAATATATGAATAAGATGAAAACCCAACAAAATATATTAAGTAAAAATAAATATCACAGTAAGATTTAAACAATTATAATGACATGAATACTGGTATATAGCTCTTATAAATAAATGTCCGTATCGGAATACTTATTACCAAAGAGAATGCAATAACATTCTGCACATGCAATGATATTGCATAACTATCATCATAATATATAAATAAATACATATGGTAAATTATACCAAATCACTTCAACTAGTAATATATAAATTATGAATGTATAGCACTCATACCCCTTTTACAAATAAGGGACATAAATCTGATATCGTGTTTCTCTGTACATGTAAGCCATATTTTATGTATTCAGTAGATATCAAATGAATATAAAATACACGACCCTTACCAATCTATGGGATCGGGTTTACAACAAACATCCAACCACCAGTAGCATCATGACAATATATACCAATGTTCCTCATAAATACAATAGGATCATCACAGTATGTGTATTCTGAAAAAAATGAACAATAATAAATACTAGGATCCAGGAAAAATATGAATCCATTATATAAATTACAAAACCGTATTTAAAATAAAGAATACATTCTATTTTCAATATTTTCATAAAATTTACAATCAAAATATACTTTAATACTTTCATATCAATCATTCAGCATTCAAGCTGACCACAAGATAAAAATAGTACGACAGTCATGTGAGTCATAGATAGGGAAAATAAAAGGTCAAGGTCACTTCCAAAATCAATCGTAAATCTCTCGTCTTACATACAAAATACAGATTCATATCATTTATTCTCGGATTCACTCATAAACTATCTCACACCTAACATATTAACGGGACTAGGGGCATACTCACCATCATTCGGGCTGAATTACTCTATATGCACTGCATACGCCTTTCATACACCACAAAGACCATACAACTTCACTTACCAGGTATAAGAAATGTAAATATCCAAATATAAAAAACAATCCAGAGGATCAAAACGTGGTACAAGTATCAGATGCACATAATGCAAAGTCTCTATAAACATATAAGTATAATAAGTTCCAGCATACTTATAGAATAGCCAATTTCGGAGTCATTAATTTTTTTTACAATCTGACCACCATAACTATAATTTCAAATTATGGGGTGTGTCAATACTGACCAATGAGAATTGACCAGCGAAAGTTAAACCAGGTGTGACAATTAATAACGAGATAGGTTGGACAGGAGGGTACAATTACAACGGCGATCCATGAAGCGCAACCGACTAGACTTCATATATTAAAGTCGCAAGAAAGTAACTAACTGTATATTCTAAACTAAAGAAAAGTGAATTAAATAATTCAATATAATAAAGTACTAATATCTGGTAAGATATAAAATATAAATAAGTATAATAATACACATAAAATATACACTGTCACATNTATATATATATATATATATATATATATATATATCCTGGTTTATCGGGCCCTTCAGACGAATATTATACAATCAAATTTTAGATTTTTCGGATTGACAAACGATATTTCATTGATTCATTGACTATCACATCTAAAAAATAACAGTTCCACATTACTGCAGCTTTGATCGTTTATAAAAAAAATTACGTGTCGTATTTTATTTCATTTCGGTTCGAGTCGAGGAGAGGATATTTTATCTGTAACTTTAGCATTTTTGTCAATGCCCCGTGTGGGATTCGAACCTGCAACCCCAGTCTTTCTGTGCGGACCCCTTAACCACGGGGCTACCGCGACCTTACATCAGAGAGTTGATTTTTATTACTTAAATCTAAGGTCGTTTATTCAATCTGCCTAACCTGTGTTGCACATGTTGCGAAAAGCTGATTTTGCCTGGATTGATTGCGTAGGTGAACGATTGTCATTTTCCCCTGAGCACTTGATGTGATAAGACGTAAAATTTCTATCATTATTTTCCAAAGGTTTAGATATAAACTGCACTGAAGAGGTATAAGTTACCGAAATAGCTATATGCAGTATCCAAATTCAAATGATTGTTTATTGAAATTAGGGGAGTTTGCGATGTTTTCACTTTGTCAATCTTACATTAGCATACAAGTTCCGCAGAGGGATGGTGTGTCCGTTAATTATTTCTCTCTTCTGGCGCTTTGTTGTCCCTTACCTTAGACCAGTATGATAAATAAGTAAAAATTTAACCATATTTGTTAATATATATATATTTTTCAAATTTATTAATTTCTTTATTTTGTAGACAAAATTCCGGCATTTACTGCTACATTCAGACAAAGTGGGATGATGTCTCTCTCTAGAGGGGAGATAATAAAGTTTGACAGAATTCTCCTCAATAGACATGGCGGGTACGACCATAAAACAGGATATTTTGTGGCACCAAGGCCAGGAATCTATCTGGTGACATGCACTGTCAGATCGGGGACAGGTTTGCATGTTTATCTTTGGAAAAACATTCTACAACTAGCGCTAGCCTATGGTGGTAACTGGAAAACAGGAAGCCTTCAGATGATAATAGAACTTGTCAAGGGAAATAAGATCTATATCAAACATGCTTCAGCTAATTGGGTGAAGAATGAAAAAATACAAAGAGGAAATACATCAATGTTTTCAGCTGTCTTTATATCAGAATGATATCCATGAGCCTTCCCTGCCTGTGCCGTGAATCTCCATGGAAATTGCGTTCATCTTTTTAGCTTTATCAGAGTGATATCCATCGGTCTATAATTGTGTTATTGTGAATATCCATGACAACGAGATACGTCCATTTTGTCAGCTTGTTATATTATACCAGAATGACATCCGTCAGCCTACCTTGTGTCGTGAATCCCTATGGTAACGGCGAAGCGTTCATTTTTTCAATTGTTGTTTTGTTTTTCACAATGATATTGGCGAGTTATTGTGAATCTCCATGGAAACGCTATTAATAAAGTGTAGGAGTACTCTAAAATATAAAAAAAACATCAAAATTCTGTCCATCTGTAACCAATATTATTATTCCTCAAAAAAATGTTCCGTATTTGCAATATTTAAGGAGTGTGTGCAGTTCCAGTCTATCACATGATTATAGTGTGATAATTTATCATATTGTGACATTATACGTCATTATTTAGCAGAGATGAAAGATGATACCACTTTTTCGAAGTTTAAAAAACTAGTAAACAATACATTGGAAAAGGTTTTTGACCTTCTGAATGACAGCTCTTATTAAGCATAAACCCAATAAACGCTTTGGAATGACAGTGTTTATAGAGAATAAAGCTAAACAGAACTAACACAGTCAGTCTTACACTTCCCTCTCAAACGTACTGGTAGTACTATATTCCAGTCCTGTGGTGTATTCTTACAGCTTTAATGTTATCAAAATGGCCGATAGACTTGACCATAATCTTGTATCCTAACGTAATGACCACATGGCAAAAAAACTGTACAACAAACGTTCTAATCATTTCTACTTTCGGCGAATCTTTTCAATGAGTACTTAAATCTGATATAGAATTTTATGGTCTCCATGAGCTGGGACACCATTATAATGTAACGGCCTCCAGCTAACGAATGACTTATTTATAATTTGACATTTTCAGCTAGATTTCACGTCTTCACGGATTTGACATAACCGGTTTTGACTCGACCCTGGATTGACTCACTGATAGTGTGATGGGTGCCGCTAGCGGAGCAGGACATGCTTACCCTTCCGGAGAACCTGATGTCGCTCCCGGTTTTCATGGGAGTTCACGCTATGAGTGCCTTAGTTTTTAATGTCGTCTTTTTATTTCCGTGCATTGTAGCTATCTCACGTCATTGTTTTTGTTTTTGTCTTTGCGTTTCTCTGTTGCCGTTTTTGCCATTTCTTTGGATTTCGATTTTTGTAGTCATCGCTTCCCTTGTTCCTTCGGTATTCTACTGCAGTTGTTTAATCTGCACTGAAGATACATAAATTGTCTATTATATGTTATTCAGGTTATATTTCCTGAGGCGAAGCCGAAGGAGATATAATAAACATTCAGGGTATGTCACGCTATATACTCCGTCCTTAACCTGAATTACCTTTATATTCCGATGAACAGCCCTGGTGAAATGAAATCTGCGAAAAATGTTACTCTTATCATTTCACCATGTTGTTTTCGTGTTATGACGTTGTCAATTTCCATGACAACTTATATTACCTGGCAGTATTCCGAATATATGTTGACATTCAAGGAACGTCAGGCTTACATCTGTACAATACATAAGCTGTCAAAAGGCCGATAACTTGTTTATCTTCCTTTAATTTGGATTTTAGATTTGTAATTATTGACTGAATTTTCAAATTCTTCCAAAATTGCGCAGGAAATTCGACATACATGCCATTCTCGCCTTCCTTCAATTTTCAGCTTAAAAGTTAAAAACATGTTTTGTAGGTTTTTTTATCATTTTATTGGCAAAGGCTTTGTAACTGGGTGAATAATTTGACCGAAATTCTCTAAATGATGTCGAATTTTAATTTTGTCGCAACCTTTGGTTGTTACAACATTCTATCGTTGCTTGGAGCTTTTATGACGTCATAATGTGAAAACGTCAAAGCTCTGCAGGATATATCAACGACCTAGTTTCTACAATTTTTCTGACACATAGTTTATCTATTTGTGTAATCATGATTCTGTTCTGAATACCTAATCGGAAAGAACAAATGCAATAGATGTTAATGTTACAAATTTGATTTCGTTTGAAACCTTGGAAAAAAGTTATTGCCTTTGAAACTTTTGGAGAATCCCTTGATATATCAAGGTCAATCTCTGATATATCCGGGTCAACCAGATACGGCTTTTGCTGAAAGGCTCTGCAGGCTGATATAACCATGGGGAAGGATGATAAATCAATATATATGGCCATATGCAGAAACTATATTCTCAGTAACTTCGATATTTTGTATCTTTTACCACTAAATCATTCATGATTTTTACACCGACCCGGACTGAAAGCTCTGTGGTAGATATATACTATTCTAATATGACGTCCCTCTTTATAGCCTTGTGTCCATACCCGTGGTAAAAATAATATTAATTCATTACCTAGATTGCTTTGATTTTAAACTCCGGTATTTTTCCTATTAGAATCGAAATAATTAACGGTACCCATATTTTTATATTGTTTTTACCACGGTAAGCACTTTATGGTGAAATTTTACCCCTCGCTAACGCTCTTTGTAAAATATATACCATAAAGTGCCAACCCATGGTAAAAACATTATAAATATATGGGTACCGTATATTATTTCTTAAATGTCTGCTATAGGCTTGTTATAATTTACACATGCCATGTTCTCACAACAGGATACATCGATATGTAGGAAAAAGAAGGGAAACGGGGAATGTGTCAAAGAGACAACGACCCAAAGGGGAGTAATAACAACTCAAAGCCACCATAAGATCTTCAATGAACAGTGAGGAAACCCCACACCCAACGGCAGGTCGGAGTCGGCCCCTGAATAAAGGGTAATCAAGTTCAGCGAAATAAACATCATCCTAGACTCCCATAGACATAAAGTGAACTAACTAGAAAACAGACAAGGACACACAAAGGTTTAATAAATTTCCTGACTTAGGACAGGCGCAAGCCTGCTGCGGCGGGGTTAAACTAGTTTTATTGGATCCAAACCTTCCCCCTATAGCCAATGTGATAAATTAAAAAAAAACAATCGTAACAACAGTAAAATTCAGTTGGCAACAGGACTGAGTCGATTGTTAAAAATGAAACTGAAAGAACTAAATATAAGGACATAAACATGAAATCACAAGAGACTACTAGCAGTTAACTGACATGCCAGCTCCAGACCCATTACCAACTGACAAATTAAGTTATGTACCCTCAGTATACAGCTTCCATCAAGATCCCTTCCTGTGAGGAGTTTAGCATAATGATTTCATGTATATACCGGAATACATAACCCGTGTCCATGCAATACTGATTTTAGAAATTTAGAATGTGTTTAGTTTAAATGCAAAGACCCTATCAAAAAATCAATGTTAATACCAAAGAAGGCCATACGTAATGACTTGACGACAATATCGTAATTATAACCCTTATGAATTAGACGATTTAAAGGTTTTATAAGTTTGTTAGGCGAGTTTAAGTATTTTTTACTCTTATGTAAAACATTACCATAAAATAAGGGATGTGAAATGCCAGCCTTGATTAGATGTTTACAGGTTGCATTGTATTTATGAACTAAGTCTTTATAACTACTTTTATGCTACAATGGTAGCTTTTACTTTACAGATAAAGCCCTACGTACATTGCCTTGCTGTTTCTTACATAGCTGTATCTTGTACACTATATAGGATATGGATATTTAAGCCACGCCCACTTCCAGGATTTACGGACTTCGCGAAAATTTCCATTTTCAGATTATATTTTCCATGAAATGAAGTTGTTTTATGTATTGCAGGATAAAAACAATATACAATTAGGGTCTTTAAAAATCAAATGTATTTGTACTCGGCACGAAACAGATTGAAATGCTCGCCAAAGGCTCGCACGTCAATCTGTTTCTAAGCCTTGAACAAATACAGTTGATATTTAAAGACACTAACTATATAGTGTCTATCAGTATATGTGTAAATCAAACAGAAATAACAGGTTACGTTAAACACAAACGACAACAAAAGTCCGAAGCATACTCAGAGGGATAGACTAGTAAGGAAAATTCATTGGACGAACGACAGATCCAAGAGCAAATACCCAAATACATAACACTTTCCATACCAGCGTTCAATCAAACGAATAAGAGGATACTTTTACATAACGAATAACTAAATACCGAAGTTACTGTGAATTTAATTTCTAAAATCTAAACGTTTGGAAGACCATAAAATCAAAATATGTTTAGAAACTGATAGAGAACAAATAACCAATATGATCTAAATGTAAAGCCAAAATTAGCTAAGGACAGAGCTTTGCATGAGGGAGATACTCCTTAGTTTTAACCAAAATTTACAAAAAATTAGATATTGTAAGGTTCTAAATAGAATCGGCTTTCGGGTCAGCACAGAAGTACTGACTACTGGGCTGGTGAATACCCTCGGGGACTAACAGTCCACCAGCAGTCGCATCGACCCAGTGGTGAGAAGGAGTATGGAGAAAATGCGCATGAGACAAGTCTCTACAAATACAAGGTAAAAACAAGCAATGGAACTGTTCTTCATCTGGAAGTCACCTAATATAATTTTTTCCTTATTTTAAGGTTTCTCGTGCACAGCCCTGTATAACACTAATATTAGAGGCCACTGAATTCATCATAATTAGAATATACAAAATGATCACAGTTGTCACTTTTGCTTCACCTTCGTTTATTTTTGTAAATGCTGTGGTTTTTTTTTTGTCTTGCTTAATTGAATAAAAAAAAATAGAGGAACCATCCACAATGGCTGAAAATTAAAATTACATGCCACATGTACAGTCTACCTGAAAACCTCACATAAAAAGCGCACCTAAAAGACAAAAGACAAACGTTAACAACGATATGAACTCGGGACAGACGGAATCGGTATTTTGGCCGCATATACTATTAACCTTTTTTCCAATTTTTTTTTACCTATACCGAGGAAGTAAAAGAAATAGGAATTGCCATGCATTTTTCAAAATAATTGCAAGATTGACAAATTGTACCATATATAAGGAGTTTATATCATTTTTATACCCCCGCTTTAGCGGGCGGTATGTCATGATCATGGTCTCTGTTCGTTCTTCCATCCGTCCGTTCGTTATTCCGTCCGACATAGGAGTACACACTTTGTGGCGACAACTCCTAGACTATCCGGTGAAATTTAATGAAACTTTCTCAGAATGTCCATGGACATTGCCATTGTGACCATCTATTTAGAATTTTTTTATTTGAGCTTTGGGTTACATATTTAATGAGCTTTGCTCACAGGTTTTCTAGTTTACATTCGTTTTTTTTTGTCGTTTATTGTTGTTGTTGTTTTTTTTTTTTTTGCAGTGCCCTTGGTAATTGTTGCATGAGATTGAGATTTTTAGATGTTTCGTGCTATCTTTTCTTTTATAAATAAAAAGGGTTAAGAGATCCGGAGCCTCGTTTTTCAGAAAATTTCGATATTCTCGGGATTTATCCATTTAGACAGTGTTAAAGATATTTTGGTCTGGATCACATATTATGGGTCATATGTTACTCTAAAATGCTTAAAATAGACAATGTACAAAATTTTGCATAGACAAAGAACAAAATCAACTTCCAGTTACTTAGGCTATACAGAGAACCCTTTCTCGCCAAATTTTTGTCGAAGCGAATATGTAACAAAAACATTATATTCAATATTCTTTTTTTTTTTTTTTTTTTTTTTTTTTTTTTTGNTTTTTTGTTTTTTGTTTTTGTAAAGCTTCTCAAAACTAAAGGAAAATTTTTGCATGCCGTAAAACTAGTTTGACCCACCATTTCTTTTGAAATGCCTGTACCAAGCCAAGACCATTGCGGTCGACAATTTTCCGGTGCTTTCCATCTGATTTTTCTTTTTGTCTCATGGACTTGGGCTCCTCACAACTCTGTTCGTTAATTTTGTTTTACCCCCATTTGCTATAGTTAAAATTTTTCTGAGACTCTTGTCCCTCTTAATGTAAAATAATTTGAAAACCACAGAAACTATATACAAATAAATGTCTGGAAGTTCACGTACATAATGTTAATATGTGGTTCTTAAACAATACATTTTCTAATTACACAGTAAGTAATACGCACTTGTATTTACTATTTTTACAACAAACATGATAAATCCGGACGTTTTTCCTGTGTCATGGAGATACCCACTTTCCTGATATACATCGTAAAATAATTGAAGTTTTCTCCTATACAATCGACTAGAATGGCGTTGCAATATTTTTGGAGCAATTTCGTCACGATATTGTTAGCCTGTGTGGTAAATATAAATGGTTACAGCGGGGTTAATGTTTCATTAATGAACAAATTAGAAGCACCGTTGAAAGCGGAGTTTGACATATCTGCACTTACTACGCAGATAAAGGCGTTGGTAGAGCATGAAGTGGAACAGAGAATGCATTCATTTGTTGAAAGGGGGTTAGACAGAGTGGAACAAACAGTTGAAGCAGCAAAACGCGCTTTCCAAAGTGAAATAAACGACACTGTGGATTTTCTAAACCATCAAAAGAAAGGTAATTACAACAGAAAGGACAGATAAGATAATTTACTGCTTTTTGTGATCATCAGTAACAAAAATTACAATACAGAGTTCATTAGGGCCAAAGAATACTGTTTTTCTACTTGGATTGAAAGATACGGAAAATTTAGGTTTTTGTTTACGGGTATGCTCCTCCTTTCTTTAAGCAGCACATTCATATAACATCTTGCAGATATGCACCAGGCATGTTAATTTGAGCATTGCTTTCCCCAGTTTCCTAACCTAAACGTAGGAGAGTCTCCATCTATCTATGTCCTTGGTAGTGCAAGTATAGAAGTGAAGTCAGTGCGACGTGAACAATTACTTGTTCATTGCAGACATGGTTAAGGCAATGTATTAAAATGTTTAGAAAACGTTAAAAGAAGTAGCGCTGGACCGAAGATAGACTAATTTTCACAACCGGTTACAGGTAATTCCGAGATAGCATTTTCTAAGGGAATTCAAAAGTCTCGCTTAGGAATTTAGGATGGATATTTTCGCGATGATGTGTCGGGGTAGACAACTAGATGCTGAGCAATGCACTTTTTGCATGCGAATTTCAAAATTATCATTGTAGTGTACATATTTTACAAAAGTCCATTTCATACCGGAAGTGTGACATTAACTAGGAGCGTTGCTGAAGGTTAAAATACAATACAACTATTGTCCGCTGTAAAGGGAATCAATTGGCAACCCGAGGAGGGTTGTTTCCAGAGAGCTTTAGCCCGAGGAAAACAAGCTCTCCAAGGGTTGACAAATCTGGATGTTTCCCGCCAGCAGAGGGACATAATTGTTTTATTATAGTTTAAACAAGTCTTGCAATTGAATACCACAATCTTTAATTGTTTGGATCTAGTCAATGACAATGCTTACTTCAGTAGTGAAGCGCGTTACCCTAGACCACTTTTCTTCCCTTAGACCTAATGTTAAAATCCCGAAACTGTTCCCGATTATGTAAATGAGCTAATTAACCACGCCCATTTTTCTTTATATGGTCATCCATGATCCCTACTTCCAAGCGTCAAGAAAGTAGAGCACCGTGAGCCTAGCAAAATGGTGTGAGAGTGGTGTGACGATTGGGATGGGGCAACCGGGTTCAGAGTTCTAACCCTAACCTCTTTCAATTGTTTATCCTGTTTTTATGCTTCCGTCTTTTGTTTTTCTATTACGATCTCTGTTATTTCCCTTTGTTTTGTCTACTCTGGAGTCTATGTTTTGTTTTGTCCTAACGTTACCCAAGCTTTTGCACCTGTTTATTGTTATTTCGTTCTGTATTTTTATTGATTTTTTTCCCTCATCGTTTCCTGTATCTATATACTTTTCCTCATCATTAGGCAATAATAAACTAAATTACAGATATATACATATTTATTTCCCCGTCATGAAGCAAGCATGGGTCGGAGAGCCATCCACATGATGCCTTTACAATTTAAAATCCGTACGGCCTCGTGCTATAATCGTCCATGGCCACTCTTTTGTCAAATACGATTCTATAGTCTTTCTTTTGATATACGGACAGTAGTTTCATATTATCTCGTATGATCCGAAAATTATCGGTCATAGTCTTCACATCGTTTCTGTTGTTTATCACCATGTCTTTAATCGTATCGAAGTTGATGATCAGGGCATTCTTGTAGTTCAGCGTTATTCCTTTCACTTTACACGCAGTTTCGGTTCTATCGTTGTCCGGTGTTGCTAATCTGTAGGCATCGTTCTTCGGTCCACCGGCTACAAATTCCGTAATTCTATTTCCAACTATTTCATCTGTTAGTTCTCCTAAGTAGTCCCCTAATTCCGGTTTCCAAGCTCCCGATTCAGATGTAAATACAATGGAATCTGTATCTGCGTAGATTGCGCGGGTGTTCAACTTCTCAAAGTAACTGTACAGCTTTAGTCTTGCTTTGGCTCTAGTATAGGCAGCAATCACCACGTTAGTCCGTCCCGAGTCTTCGACGAATTCTTCTTTGTATCGATATCTTCCTCCAATCATCGTATCACTTACGAGATTTACACCGATCAGATTGATTTGGTCACTTGTTATCAAATCCACATAGTCGCTTGGTTCGGAATAGTATTTTATTTGTGCCATATTTGATCTTTGACCGAATTTCCCCCAGAAGCTGTTTAACATCAACTTGGCTAAAGCTCGTAAGCCCGGGTTCTTCTTAATGTTATCATAGTCTAACAATATCCCTTCTCTGTCGTAGTAATCTCTGATGTATTGCCTTTTATTTTCATCAGTTTGACACCATTCTGGCCATCCGCTGGCTTCCTGCTTCATCTTCAGGAAAGTGTTTACGTATTCGGTAAATAGTCCTCCTGTCTTGGTCGTTTGATCGTATTGTTCCGTGTCAAAGTGCCAGACTTCATAGATTCTGTCTATCTGATATCCTTTCTCCAACGCTTTCTTTAGTTCATCGGTGACCCATGTTCCGGTCAAAGCCCTTTCCTCGTCTATATGTTGACACGGCGTCTGTTGACTGGATTCGGCACATGTTCTACATAACGTGAACAATTGTTTGTTGTTTATTTTTGCAGGGAGTACTGGGATGTAGAGTCCTCTCGGTGGAAGTACTTTGCATTTGACGAGTCCTTCGTATTGCTGTGTATCTTGGACATTCTCCGTGATGATGGTTGGGTGTCCCACGGGTATCTTTCCGGTCTTGTTGATGTAGGGGTACAGTGAAGTAACGTCGTAGTAATCAATGTTTTCACTGTCAGAAGCTTCTTTGTACATTGTGAATGCTTCTGTACGTCCTCCATAAAAGGAATCTCTGGGTTTCAATGGGTAAACATATTCGAGGGAGTTTACGAAACTTTGTATGTGAGGATCATTCTTTATTTCTCTATCAAAATCGCACTCCCATACACCGACGTAGGTATAGCCTTGGTCTTCTAGGTATATTTTCTTATCCAATGTACGCTGGTGTAATTCACACATCGTCATGTTGTTAACTGGATTGACGGTTGAGGCACTATAACAACGTAAACATCCGTGCCAGAAACAACCGTTGTATTCAAAGACTTTGTTGTCGTGGTAGCCATCGACCTTGTACCCACCGATTTCCTTCTCACCACCATTACGAGCGTGCTGTATTCGAATATCGTGCACTTCAGATAGATATTGTAGCCATTTCATTGCTTTAATGGAGTGCTTCTCTTGGGGTCGGTAGCCGAGGGCGGGTATGATGCCCATAGTGTCCGGTTTTAAAAACAAAGTGCGAAACACCAAGTTACAAGCCGATGCTATGGTAATGCATTGCTGGAATTGATCGATCCCATCTTGTCCGTCACTGGATGTCATCTCTATGAAAAATATTCGGAACTTGAGACAGGCTCTTCTCAAAATGTCCACATCGGACGGCAATAACTCAACAGTTCCTGTTGTAAGTTGAACATGGAATTCCAGTGTGCGTGGTACCATTCGCAGAAGGCACTTCTCTCCTCGGGCTTCTTTTTTTTTTGGGTTGGTAATACTTGACATCCGGTAGGTGGTTGACTATCACGGATTGATTTTCCTTCCTATTAAATAAATGCGGGAAGTATCCTTTCTTCAATTCCGTCAAGCCAAACATTTTTGGTAGTTTGGATAATGCCATTGGTACAAAGTTCATTGAGTCAATCATTCTGATGTTGCAGTCAGGTACGGTGAAGGCCATATTCTTCGTTCCATTCGGAATCACATCTGATAATATTCCTTCGGTATACAAGTAGTTTAAGATTGGATAACTGTCGTATCCTTTAAAATTGTGGCAGAGAACGGTAGCTCCGTTGTTTTTTCCAGAAAATAGCCATTGGCAGAAGTGGTCGGTAGTTTCAGATCCGGTAAATACTAGTTCATTTTTCCCACATTCTTCACAGGACGTGTGTTCGTCGATTCTGTTATTCATACACTTCAAACAGACTTTGTGTACAACACACAGATTCGGCCGGTGTTCGTAGGAGCCGCATTTGAAATGTTTACAGTTTTGACATGTTCCTGCTTCATCTGGTTTGTATCCTTGGTAACATTGGACAAGATCATCTTGGGTACAGTCAAAATCGAAGAAAATATAAGTCTGTTTCTTCTGCCCCTTCTTGGTATTAGCGGGTAGCATAAAACACTGATGTCCCGATGGATAGTAATCTTTACATATTTTACAATAGACATTTCTACATGTATGTTCTCCCATACGTTTATTCACGGTTTGTCCACAACTCTGGCATTTATAATACGTATTACACGTTGAGTTTCCCGCTGAAGTCATCTGTTGGTGAAGATCGAAACATGTTGACCCTTTAAGATACCGTCCACAATCGGTACAAAGTATCCAATCACCTTCGCTTTGGGTGTGAATCTTTCTACAGTGATGGCATATGTTATTGCATGAGTGCTGCTCTTTATGGTCGTATCCTTTATAACATTTATTGCAGAAATACACACGTGACAAAAAGGCAGGCATACTGGTTATGACATCGTAATGATTGTCGTGGTAAAACAGGTAAATCTTCTTCTCGGTTTCGGGTCCTCTGTATATAACAGTGTGAAATTGCTCTTTGGATACGACATGAATTATACTCCGGTAGAACTGTTTGGAATCGTTTGATTTCTTCTATGCCGCATTGTTGTAAAGTTACCCCTGCTTTGGCATGTATCTCTACTGCCATTTCTTCCTGGATGCGGCGACCTTGCCTGATAGAGTTCCATTTTTCGTGTCCATCAAATCTTGCCTTAGCCGTAACGATCGCTCTGGCACAACACAGGTCGTCTTTGTTTCTAATCTGGATGATGGAAGTTTTTTTTAGATAAGAATCTTTTTATATCAATATAATCGGTTTTCTTTTTTCCACGACCCACTGGCATACTGATGTGTGTGACTTCCATTTCCACATCTTCTGTCAATGTTAACTTCTCGTTGGATTGCACCACGCGTTCCACCTCGTCCAATAATAAATTACTGGACAGTTGGTCCACCCTAATGAACGGCATCGTGATGGGAAAGTCTAAAGCTGGAGTTTGTAGCGAAATTTGTACTAAATCATCTGGCTTTGTAAAAGCGGTCACTTTCTTCAAGATGGCGTCGAAAAGCTCGTGCAACGTTTGTAGTATTTGTTGAAGGCTCTGGACGTTGATCTCTTTGAACTGGATTTGGTACTGGGTAGCCGTGGTTCGAAATCTTGGTGCACTTTTTCGACCTTTGATCTTTAACTCGAACATATCTTCAGGCTTTTGGGGTTTATTACTAGCTCCTCCTACTTGATTTCTGTCCCGAGTGTGACGCTCTAAAGCAGATGGTCGGCAGAACGTGGCATGGCATTCCATACATTGGTATCTGGGATTGTCGTGGTTTTTCATATGTGCTTCCAAGTTAGCTTTTCTGGTAAATCGCTTAGGGCAAATGGTACAGGCAAAGGTCATATGGTCTCTAAACATTCTGTAGTGACTCAACAATTCTCTTCTGCTGTCAAAGGACTGGTGACAATATCCACATGAATGCATCTGCAAAAGATAGTACACAATATATATTATTGATTAATTCTTTATTATTGATTACTTCTTTTAGCTCATTTCATAACTTAATCGATCAGTTTAAGTAGATTAAAAATATTATATTATGTTATTGTTATTTAAATTAATTATATTAAGTTCAACTACCTTTATTCTGTTTATCTTCACTGGGAACGTCTATTCAATTCGGCTGTTAGTTGCAGAATGAGAAAGGTGTTCGATGCGTCTTATTTTATACAGGTAGACGCGTTGTAACGACGGTTCTCATTGGTCGGTTTTTTTTTTTGTTACGGGCTTTGTGATTGCTAGATTATTCTGTGTTCTGATTGGCTGGATTTATCACAAAGTCGGCTTCTGATTGGTTGAATTCCCTGCAATTTGATTGGTCGGTTCATTTCTCTATTGCTACGTTTCTATGAATAGATCGAATATTCCAGAAGATAATGCAATCGATCGATGGTGTTAATTTTAAAGTGTACGGATCGATGATTCTATTGAATCTTACTGACACGAACCATAATAGGATTAATTTACTTTATGCTTCGCATATTTTATGAATTGAATTAATAAGATCTATTATGTGTTAGATGTATTGATTTTCTACTTAAATTTCACAATTTTCTAACATGGTTCGTTTATTTTCATCTTAGTTAAACAATTTTATAACTATTTTGTATTTTAATTTGCAATTTTCTAATTTTTATCACACATGTCCTGTTTATTTTCTTGTTCGTTAAACAATTTTATAACTATTTTGTATTTTGTTTGGCAATTTTTCAAATTTTATCACATCTGTTTTGTTATTTTTGGGTTTTCGTGAATATATTTTATGTTTTTTTAGAATTTTTGTTAAGATTATGTATAAATTTTGTTTTTACTTTGTTTTTTGCTTTAATTTTTCTAGTTGTATTGTTAATTTTTGTAACAATTTCCGTTTTAGTTCTGTTTTTCTTTTGATGTTGTGCGTTTTTCAAGGTAATTCCAGGTTTCTGCGGCGGCGAGACCTATTTTTCTTCTGTGCAGCGGTGAAATTGACGCTTTTAGCGTTTCTGCGGCGGTGAGACCTATTTTTTCTTCTGTGCGGCGGCGAAATTGACGCTTTTAGCGTTTAAAATCGAGGATGCTGGATTTGTTCTTGATATTTTCAGCTTTCTATGGTGGATAAGCGGCTTTTGCTGCTACTTCTGCTGCTGCTGCTATGGTGTTTGTGATGTTGCTGCTGCTGCTGCTGGGGTGTTTGTGACATTGCTGCTGCTGCTGCTGTTGGGCGGTTTTGGATATTGCTGCTGTTCATGGGTTTATTTTACTTTTCCTAAAGTAGTTGCAGGGAAAGGTTTAATCACACATGAATCGAGGGCATATAAGAATAACAAAGTCGTTGTCAATTTCATAGTTTATTTTGTTATTCTCGATTTCTAGACTTATCGTTCGTTTCCCGTACAATGTATATATCAATCCGGGGTAACTTTGAGCTCCTACAGCGATTGGTGAAGGTTTCAAGTCTATATCTCTTACCATTTTGGAGATAGGGGTACCCGAAAATTCGGGAATGGCCCAAATTACGATTTGTTCTAAGTCGAGTACTATAGACGTGTCATATATGTGTTCGGGGTAACTTTGACCATCTAAATCGAATGGTGGTATTTGTGAGGTGGTATTTATAATAGTAAGGGTGCTACGAGGGGTCCAAAATTCGGGAAGGGCCCAAATTTCAATTTTTCCAAAGTCAAGTATTAAGGACATACTATATATGTTTTCGGGGTATCTTTGGAATTCTAAAGCGATTGGTCATATGTGTTAAGCTCTATCTCTTATAGTATGGGTGCTAAGAGGGTTCAAAATTTTTGGAATGGCCCAAAATGCAAATTTTCTTAAGTCAAGTACTACAAGGATGTTACATATGTTTTCGGGGTACCTTTATGCTTCTAAATCGAATAGTGACATTTATAAAGTGCTATCTCTTATGGTATAGGTGCTAAGAGAGTGTCTAAAATTTTGAAAGGGGTCATTTGGTGAATTTTTCAAAATATACTCATATAGTTGTGTGATATATGTTTTCTGGGGAACTTTGTCATTCTAAATCCAATGGTCCTATTAACGAAGTCCAATCTCTTATGGTCTGGCTGTTAGGAGTCCCCAAATTTTGACAGGGGCAATCAATCAATCAAACCGCCTATATAACAAGACATAATCAATAAAGCTCACATTCTGCATCTAACCTTCGAACTGAACAGACGTAAAAAAAAAGCGCGAGGCATTACACAGTGATACATAATTAAGTTCCAGGAACTGAACAGAGCAATGAAAACAGTAAGACTGTGCAAGATGTCCAGAACTGCACCATACAACCAGACAGAAAGAAAAAGTCAACCTCTGAGACGAATGAAAACAGCAAGACTCTACAAGATGTCCAGAACTTCGCCTTATTGTCAGACTGAGAGAAGTCAACCACTAAGACCAAATTGTGGAATATGCCATCAAACCTTTAGTCGAAAAGATAATCTCCAACGACACATGAATGCACATAGGTTCCAGCCCAACACGTTTCCTTGTGAAAAATGTGGACATATTTTCAGTAGAAAGTATAATTTACTACGCCATCAACGTACCCAGCACCAAAGCAGAGAATACGCTCCAGTCCAACCAATGAACAGCTTCCTTGAGACAGTACAAATCCCGACCAATGAACATGCAGAGGAAATCAATATCCAGTTGAATGAACTTTAACTCCAGATACAATGTAAAGACTGCACGTGGATCTCAGACCCGTGTCTGTCTCATGACGGAGAAAATAAACTATGAAATTGACAATGACTTTGTTATTCTTATATGCCCTCGATTCATGTGTGATTAAACCCTTCCCTGCCACTACTTTAGGAAAAGTGAAAAAAAAACCCATGAACAGCAGCAATATCCAAAACCGCCAAGCAGCAGCAGCAGCAGCAATGTCACAAACACCCCAGCAGCAGCAGCAGCAGCAACATCACAAACACCCTAAGCGATTTACCAGAAAAGCTAACTTGGAAGCACATCTGAAAAACCACGACAAGCCCAGATACCAATGTATGGAATGCCATGCCACGTTCTGCCGACCATCTGCTTTAGAGCGTCACACTCGGGACAGAAATCAAGTAGGAGGAGCTAGTAATAAACCCCAAAAGCCTGAAGATATGTTCGAGTTAAAGATCAAAGGTCGAAAAAGTGCACCAAGATTTCAAACCACGGCTACCCAGTACCAAATCCAGTTCAAAGAGGTTAACGTCCAGAGCCTTCAACAAATACTACAAACGTTGCACGAGCTTTTCGACGCCATCTTGAAGAAAGTGACCGCTTTTACAAAGCCAGATGATTTGGTACAAATTTCGCTACAAACTCCAGCTTTAGACTTTCCCATCACGATACCGTTCATGAGGGTGGACCAACTGTCCAGTAATTTATTATTGGACGAGGTGGAACGCGTGGTGCAATCCAACGGGAAGTTAACATTGACAGAAGATGTGGAAATGGAAGTCACACACATCAGTATGCCAGTGGGTCGTGGAAAAAAGAAAACCGATTATATTGATATAAAAAGATTCTTATCTAATAAAACTTCCATCATCCAGATTAGAAACAAAGACGACCTGTGTTGTGCCAGAGCGATCGTTACGGCTAAGGCAAGAAATGATGGACACGAAAAATGGAACTCTATCAGACAAGGTCGCCGCATCCAGGAAGAAATGGCAGTAGAGTTACATGCCAAAGCAGGGGTAACTTTACAACAATGCGGCATAGAAGAAATCAAACGATTCCAAACAGTTCTACCGGAGTATCAGATTCATGTCGTATCCAAAGAGCAATTTCGCACTGTTATATACAGAGGACCCGAAACCGAGAAGAAGATTTACCTGTTTTACCACGACAATCATTACGATGTCATAACCAGCATGCCTGCCTTTTTGTCACGTGTGTATTTCTGCAATAAATGTTATAAAGGATACGACCATAAAGAGCAGCACTCATGCAATAACATATACCATCACTGTAGAAAGATTCACACCCAAAGCGAAGGTGATTGGATACTTTGTACCGATTGTGGACGGTATTTGAAAGGGTCAACATGTTTCGATCTTCACCAACAGATGACGTCAGCGGGAAACTCAACGTGTAATACGTATTATAAATGCCAGAGTTGTGGGCAAACCGCGAATAAACGTATGGGAGAACATACATGTGGAAATGTCTATTGTAAAATATGCAAAGATTACTATCCATCGGGACATCAGTGTTTTATGCTACCCGCTAATACCAAGAAGGGGCAGAAGAAACTTATTATTATATTTTCTTCGATTTTGAGTGTACCCAAGATGATCTTGTCCAATGTTACCAAGGATACAAACCAGATGAAGCAGGAACATGTCAAAACTGTAAACATTTCAAATGCGGCTCCTACGAAGACCGGCCGAATCTGTGTGTTGTACACAAAGTCTGTTTGAAGTGTATGAATAACAGAATCGACGAACACACGTCCTGTGAAGAATGTGGGAAAAATGAACTAGTATTTACCGGATCTGAAACTACCGACCACTTCTGCCAATGGCTATTTTCTGGAAAAAACAACGGAGCTACCGTTCTCTGCCACAATTTTAAAGGATACGACAGTTATCCAATCTTAAACTACTTGTATACCGAAGGAATATTATCAGATGTGATTCCGAATGGAACGAAGAATATGGCCTTCACCGTACCTGACTGCAACATCAGAGTGATTGACTCAATGAACTTTGTACCAATGGCATTATCCAAACTACCAAAAATGTTTGGCTTGACGGAATTGAAGAAAGGATACTTCCAGCATTTATTTAATAGGAAGGAAAATCAATCCGTGATAGTCAACCACCTACCGGATGTCAAGTATTACCAACCCGAAAAAAAATGAAGCCCGAGGAGAGAAGTGCCTTCTGCGAATGGTACCACCCACACTGGAATTCCATTTTCAACTTACAACAGGAACTGTTGAGTTATTGCCGTTCCGATGTGGACATTTTGAGAAGAGCCTGTCTCAAGTTCCGAATATTATTCATAGAGATGACATCCAGCGACGGACAAGATGGGATCGATCAATTCCAGCAATGCATTACGATAGCATCTGCTTGTAATTTGGTGTCTCGCACTTTGTTTTAAAACAGGACACTATAGGCATCATACCCGCCCTCGGCTACCGATCCCAAGAGAAGCACTCTATTAAAGCAATGAAATGGCTACAATATCTATCTGAAGTGCACGGTATTCGAATACAGCACGCTCGTAATGGTAGTGAGAAGGAAATCGGTGGGTACAAGGTCGATGGCTACCACGACAACAAAGTCTTTGAATACAACGGTTGTTTCTGGCACGGATGTTTACGTTGTTATAGTGCCTCGACCGTCAATCCAGTTAACAACATGACGATGTGTGAATTACACCAGCATACATTGGATAAGAAAAGATACCTAGAAGACCAAGGCTATACCTACGTCGGTGTATGGGAGTGCGATTTTGATAGAGAAATAAAGAATGATCCTCACATACAAAGTTTCGTAAACTCCCTCGAATACGGAGGACGTACAGAAGCATTCACAATGTACAAAGAAGCTTCTGGCAGTGAAAACATTGATTACTACGACGTTACTTCACTGTACCCCTACATCAACAGGACCGGAAAGATACCCGTGGGACACACAACCATCATCACGGAGAATTTCCAAGATACACAGCAATACGAAGGATTCGTCAAATGCAAAGTACCTCCACCGAGAGGACTCTACATCCCAGTACTCCCTGCAAAAATAAACAACAAACTATTGTTCACGTTATGTAGAACATGTGCCGAATCCAGTCAACAGAGGCTGTGTCAACATATAGACGAGGAAAGGGCTTTGACCGGAACATGGGTCACCGATGACCTAAAGAAAGCGTTGGAGAAAGGATATCAGATAGACAGAATCTATGAAGTCTGGCACTTTGACACGGAACAATACGATCAAACGACCAAGACAGGAGGACCATTAACCGAATACGTAAACACTTTCCTGAAGATGAAGCAGGAAGCCAGCGGATGGCCAGAATGGTGTCAAACTGATGAAAATAAAAGGCAATACATCAGAGATTACTACGACAGAGAAAGGATATTGTTAGACTATGATAACATTAAGAAGAACCCGGGCTTTAGCAAAGTTGATGTTAAACAGCTCTTGGGGGAAATTCTGTCAAAGATCCAATATGGCACAAATAAAATACTATTCCGAACCAAGCGACTATGTGGATTTGATAACAAGTGACCAAATCAATCTGATCGGTGTAAATCTCGTAAGTGATACGATGATTGGAGGAAGATATCGATACAAAGAAGAATTCGTCGAAGACTCGGGACGGACTAACGTGGTGATTGCTGCCTATACTACAGCCCAAGCAAGACTAAAGCTGTACAGTTACTTGGAGAAGTTGAACACCCGCGCAATCTACGCAGATACAGATTCCATTGTATTTACATCTGAATCGGGAGCTTGGAAACCGGAATTAGGAGACTACTTAGGAGAACTAACAGATGAAATAGTTGGAAATAGAATTACGGAATTTGTAGCCGGTGGACCGAAGAACGATGCCTACAGATTAGCAACACCGGACAACGATGGAACCGAAACTGCGTGTAAAGTGAAAGGAATAACGCCGAACTACAAGAATGCCCTGATCATCAACTTCGATACGATTAAAGACATGGTGATAAACAACAGAAACGATGTGAAGACTATGACCGATAATTTTTGTATCATACGAGAAAATATGAAACTACTGTCCGTATATCAAAATAAAGACTATAGAATCGTATTTGACAAAAGAGTGGCCATGGACGATTATAGCACAAGGCCGTACGGATTTTAAATTGTAAAGGCATCATGTGGATGGCTCTCCGACCCATGCTTGCTTCATGACGGGGAAATAAATATGTATATATCTGTAATTTAGTTTATTATTGCCTAATGAAAAGGAAAAGTATATAGATACAGGAAACGATGAGGGAAAAAAATCAATAAAAATACAGAACGAAATAACAATAAACAGGTGCAAAAGCTGGGGTAACGTTAGGACAAAACAAAACATAGACTCCAGAGTAGACAAAACAAAGGGAAATAACAAAGATCGTAATAGAAAAACAAAAGACGAAGCATAAAAACAGGATATACAATTGAAAGAGGTTAGGGTTAGAATACTGAACCTGGTTGCCCCACCCCAATCGTCACACCACTCTCACACCATTTCGCTACGCTCACGGTGCTCTACGTTCTTGACGCTTGGAAGTAGGGATCATGAATGACCATATAAAGAAAAATGGGCGTGGTTAATTAGCTCATTTGCATAATCGGGAACAGTTTCGGGATTTTAACATTAGATCTATGGGAAGAAAAGTGGTCTAGGGTAACGTGCTTCACTACTTACGTCTTTGATGGTATTTAATTTATTTTAACCATTTCAATCATAAGAAGTTTATACCATCAGTTAAATATCTTTTGCAGGCCATTTTTACTTCACCTTGCCTAAAAGGCCATGTGAGCTCTTGCCATCACTTTGCGTCCGTCGGCCGTCGTCCGTCAACAATTTCAAAAATCTTCTCCTCTGAAACCGCTGAGCCAATTGTTACTAAACTTGGCTTGAAGCATCACCAAGGTATGCAATTTAAAACTTGTGTACGATTAGCCGAACACCAAACAACATGGCCGCTGATGTTGATGTTGCAACTTCAAAAACGGTAATGAAAATTGTTCGTTGACCGCCATTTTTAAAATGGCCGCCAAAAAAGGCGGTAAAATTCAACATTGTCTGGTTTCAATGAAATTTGGTTTTCAAATAGGTATTGATGTCTTAACATCAAAACCCATGTTAAATTAGTTCGTTGACCACCATTTTCAAAATGACCGCCAAAAAGGGTGTGATGCAACATTGTCAGATTTCAATGAAATTTGGTTTCAAAATAGGTATTAATGTCACAAATTCAAAACTGATGTAAGAAAGTGTTTGTTGACCGCCATTTTCAAAATGGCCGCCAAAAAAGGCGGGTAAATTCAACATTGTCCGATTTCAATAAAATTTGGTTTCCAAATAGATATTGATGTTGCGACTTCAAAACCGGTGTTGAAAATTGTTTGTTGACCTCCATTTTCATATGGCTTCCAAAAAAGGCTGGAAAATTTAACATTGTCAGATTTCAATGAAATTTGTTTTTCCAAATTGATATTGATGTCCTAATTAAAAAATAAGGTATTAAAAATGTCGACTGCCATTTACAAAAATGATGTCTCGACTTCAAAACTGGTGTCGAAAGTGGTCCTTAGCAAGAACATTTTTTGTCAAAAAAGCCCAACATGTAAATACAGTAAAACATGATCAGACTTTAAATACAGTTCAAGATATTGGTGGTGTTCGAGCTAACAAAGTTGGAGAGACTGAAGTTCTTGATTGAGGCAAATGAAAACCAGGTGAGCGATACAGGTTCCCGGGAGCCTCTGGTTGTCATTTCTTAAGGTTTTCTTTGACATTTAATCCGCCATATTTGTTTATGCGGGGGGTGGTAAAGGGGGATGCCAGTACGAAAATACGTAAAATAAAATTGATAGATACGGAATAAGAAAAATTGAAAGCGCTAAATACGAAATACGTGAAATAAAGTCATAATTGTAGATATATATTGAGCAATAATTGGAAAGATTTTCAAACGCATTAGCTATAGAACGTACTGCAATTTAAGGGGGTAGACCTGGGTAGGCCTAAAATTTTCCGATCGTTTAATTTTTTAAATATTTTAAGTATTGAAAGTACTCATGTTCATGTCGACTTTCAGCAATTTTCAACAATTTTTACCGTCCCGTTTTATGTCTAGTGGTCGTCAAAGATACCCTGATTCCTAATGTTATTTGGTCCGTTCAGCACTTGATTGTGGTGTATAAAATTGGCTCTAATTAAATTTGTATTCGATTTAAGATTATTTCAAATGCAAAATTCTGTTAGTTAGACATGTGTGAAAGTAAGCATGAATAATAATAGGAAATTTAACTATTTTGAACTGAAATACATGGGTGTTCTGAGTAGTAAAGGCTGAAATTTTCACTCTTTTTTGATTACTATTAAACATTTCTTGTAAAAAATTCTGTCGTTTAATTTTCACCAAAAATTGAGAATAGAAAGAAAACTAGTATATGTAAGATATATTAAAATTTTAGAAAATTCTACCGTCCCATTTTTTATTAATTTAGAATAAAGTGGGTAAAAATCAATAAAATTGCTGAATCTTTGCTTTAAATTACCTCCCTTGGAATAAATCTGACTTTTATATATTTTCATTATTTTTGACCAGCATTGCAAAATTGTAGAGTAAAATGCACTCATTATAAATAACTGGATGTTAGGTATATGTTTTCATGACAAATTTAATATTTGTTTGCTGTATGGAAAAATTTTTACAATTTTAAAATTTTGATAATACCTATTGTAATGATTCTATTTGTTTGCGTAAGTAATGAAAAAGTGAAAAACAGAGTTATCTCCTCCTACCCCAGGTCTACCCCCTTAATAAATACATGCTGAAATGTTTTGGAAAGTATCCGTGAATGGAGTGATACATCGGCAAACGAATACCGAAGCAAGAACGAGGAAAGGGGATTCTAAAGTCATAAATCCAAAATCACGGCATTTCAAATCCAACACGAATTGAGACAGTATGACAAAGACAAAACAAATAAACAAAACTAAACAAGAATGCCACACAACTAAAGCACTAGTAGTGTAAACCCTTATAAAAAACGAGGTATCATCAGGTGCTTTGATTTTCTAGACAACTTTTCTCTTTCACAATTCATACGATGTGCGTGGTTCAAGTTACGTAATATATAATATTCATGGTATATCGGTAACGAGCTGATGCCTCTATGGAATGCAACCTTCCATCAATGGATAGTAGAAACTCCTTCTTTGCTTTGAAATTTAACAACTCGATAATAAATCGATCCGAACGTCTTGCTGAATCTGTAAATCAGTCATTACCTATTGTTCTATATGGGTCTGAACTATGGTGTAATATGAAATTAAAAGCCTGTCTGTCTCTAAGCCAGTTTCAATATTTCATTGTGGGAAAAAAGCTTAAAACCTCATCATGATCTGATATGTGCAAATTCCACCCACAAGAGAAAATTATATTTCCTTCAGAAACTGTGTACCCTTAACGATACATTCCTATCCAAGCGCTTTTTGTGGTAAGGCTTTCCTAATTTCTATAAAATACTAACTGAAAAACATCTCAGATTTATCACGGACATTATTCAGATCCTTTATAGATATGATCTCCATGCTTTCCTACTAGACTTTATACTGGAAAATAAATACCCTTAGAAAAATATTCGGAAACACATTTTAACAGTGTTAGTAGTTTCCGGATCCATATGTTCGCATTGTGTCTGCCAGTTACTCCAGATATATTGGACACATTCAACATAGAACACAACATAGATTTATGTGGATGACAAGGAGCAAACTCACATCTAAACCCATGGATTGAGTTCGTGAAACAGTGATTTAGCCCAAACAAGGACAGATACCACTCAGTATAAAGATGACTTATTAGCCAGTTGACCACCCATTACGATAAATATAAACAGACAAGTCAAGACAGACGACAGAACCATAAAACTTGTATTACCATCAAGCCAGGTTCCAGCAGTATTGGAAGCTCTTCTTGGCGAGATAGGCCTCCCAGGCAGAGCAGACAACCAGCCTCATCCGTGACTGAGCTGTGATGAGACGGACAAACAGGTCGAAAAAAATCTTATGACACATTGTTAATGAATGACAAAGTTAACTTAATTAACTGCATTTTGTTATCATTGTGATAATGAATTATTATAAAACAAAATACCATTCCCATTGCTGAAAAGAACATTTTTAGATGAACGATGACGGACAAACAGACCAAAAAAGCTACCGATTCTAAGGAGAAGATCTTCAGTTAAATGTGACAAAAGTAGTTCATAAAATACGAGAATCTTTTGTTCAAATACTAAATACGTGAAATAAATATTGATAAATACGGAATACGTGAAACTATGTCAATAGTACGTAAATACGGGAAATAAAAAGGAAAAATACGAATATACGTAAAATAAAAATGCTCAATACGTTATACGAAGGTAAAGGTAAAAAGTAAAATATATTTAGGTTAAAAATCAATAAGTTAAGATTGTGACTAAAAATTTCATATAATTTAAAAACATATTAATTTTTGACCCCAAAAATATCTCATCACAATAAAAACTTATGTTGATCTCGTCAACCAAGGATAACCCATGAAAACCTTCCGGTTTATTTCCAGTGGGGTCCTTCAAAAATAAGTATAAACGTAATACAATTTATCTAATAAATATTTCTGAGGTCAAAGTATTAATGGCAGGCGAAAATGGTAGCACAGTTGGTCTTTAAGGTGGAATCAATGTGATATCAGTTCTTCCTAATATCCAATAAGTGATATTTCACTTCCTTTTTAAATCGAGTTATGTTGGTGATAGATTTGATGGAATCAGGAAGTGAATTCCAATCTGGGATAGCGTTATAAGCAAATGATGTTGATTCTGTGCATTACAAAATTAAAGGGACTTGATCGGGTATCATATTTAATGTGTTCATTTATTTGATGGACATTTATTATTAAAGATTTTATGCTCGTGGTTCAGTCTTAATTGTTTTACTCTTTGCTCCACGTTCAGATATCTCAAACTTTGTAATTTCGGCGTTCCTATAGTTTCTCGTGGCCCGAAGTTTTTGATGAATCTTTGTTTTATTTTGAGTCACTTGTAGTTTTTGTTTTAAAGATTTAGATATACCTGCATATCAGGAGGAACATGAATAGTCAAACATTGGATAAGAGCCATGGATAATGTTTTCCTCGTTTCCGATGACAGACAATTCGCTTTTCTATAAATAAATTTGAAACGAGAGTTTCCAGTTTTTTCACCAGATAAATTTTGATCAATTTCAATACCCAAATATTTAATGCTACTCTGTGATTTCATAACATGATCATTACAAATAATTTGAAATTCCAAATATTTTTTTAATATTTTGGTTAATGTCCGCTTTGGTCCAAAGAGTATGCACTCAGTCTTACCAAGATGGAGGGATAATTTGTTGTCAACAAGCCACCGGCTACATGATTCAAGTTCTTTGCCGAGTTTGACGGCTATAAAATCAGGATCCTTATGTGAAAATATAATAGTACTGTCATCGGCATACAAAAGAAGTTTACAATCAGAATTGATGCTGATGACCATATCATTCACGTAACAAATAAAGAGCAAAGGACCTAGAATTAGTCTACCCTGTGGAACACTACAAGTAATATTGGAATAAGTAGATTCTGTGCTATTTACATTTACCAGTTGACTTCGTCCTGTTAAATACGATTCAAACCATTTAACACTTTTCACAACCATCGTATGAAGCTTACTGCATATCTGATGATCTGCAGTATCAAAAGCCTTTTGCAGATCTATATCACCGTGCCTGTATATAAACCTTTAGCTGTTTGTGTTTTGATATGATCAAAAAGATGAACAAGACATGTGTCAGTTGAATAAGCACGTCTAAAACCTGATTGAAATTCGTATAATAAATTATTTTTAATTAAATGATCTTCCAACTGTTTATATACTTATTTTTCTAAGAGTTTCGATATTATACGCAATATACCAACTGCTCTGTAATTTCCGACTTCAGTTCTGCTGTTCTTTTTATATAATGGTTTGACCCATGCAGATTTCAATTCATCGTGAACAATGCCGCTCGTTATAGATTGATTGATAATGAATGTTGTAGGTTTGGTTAGTACATTCACAGCATCCTTAATGAACCGTGCAGATTTCAATTCATCGTGAACAATGCCGCTCGTTATAGATTGATTGATAATGAATGTTGTAGGTTTGATTAGTACATTCACAGCATCCTTAATGAACCGTGCACATTTCAATTCATCGGGAACGATGCCGCTCGTTATAGATTGATTGTTAATGAATGTTATAGGTTTGGTTAGTACATTCACAGCATCCTTAATGAACCGTGCACATTTCAATTCATCGGGAACAATGCCGCTCGTTATAGATTGATTGATAATGAATGTTATAGGTTTGGTTAGTACATTCACAGCATCCTTAATGAACCCTGCTGATATGTCGTCTGTTACTGTACTTTTAATGAATTAAAATGGCATATTTCTTTATAGACACATTCGCTATCCACGGCTTGTAGTTCAATTTTCAACAGATCGGTGGTTACTCTTTGATAGAACTGTTTGAAAAGGTTTGAAGAGAAGTTGAATATGTTAGGACATGGTGGCAATTTGTCAACAAGCTTCGATGCAACGGTAGTGAAAAAAGTATTAAAAACA
Organism: Modiolus philippinarum; assembly: GCA_002080025.1. NCBI lineage: Eukaryota > Metazoa > Mollusca > Bivalvia > Mytilida > Modiolidae > Modiolus > Modiolus philippinarum. The sequence goes on along the minus strand of MJUU01033282.1, from coordinate 89,825 downwards.
TTTGCTTTTTCCTTCCGATCCATCTACACTAAGAACAATACTTGCATTTTCTTTCTGTTTACAACTATAACCTAGATAATAGGTCCGTGTTGTTCATCTTTGTTTGTGTGTGTTTCTTCATTTTTCTTTTCTGTGCCGTACCCATGTTGTGTCTCTGTGTTTTTTCCTTTTTTTTTTGTTTCTGGTGTTGCCATTGTCCTTGGATTGTTCGCTTTTGGATTGGCGGTTCGGTTCTCATTTACTTTACTAGACTAGGGGATTATTATATAAGCTGCAAAAATACGGAATAAATGGTAATTTATTATATTGGTTCAGAAGTTATCTCTCTGATCGGAGACAGCGTGTCTGCATGGATGGAAGTTCTTCTCCCTGGAAAACTATCAATGCTGGAGTTCCACAGGGATCTATACTTGGTCCATATTTGTTTATTTTGTTCGTCAATGACATAGTAGATGTTGTCTCTAATAATATTAAACTTTTTGCTGATGATACATCGCTCTACTGTGTTGTTGACGACCATAACTCAGCCGCTGAGTCTTTGAATGATGACTTGAATGAATTACATACCTGGTCCTCAAATTGGGGTGTTAAATTTAATTCTACTAAGACTAAATCCATGTTATTTACTAGAAAACAAAATGTTGACTCCAACATTGTATATGGACAATACTCCACTTGAAGAGACTAACACCCATAAACATTTAGGACTTACCTTCAATTCTAAAGGTCTTTGGCGAGATCACATTAATGAAATCTACACCAAAGCCTGTTCACGTCTCAATATATTGAGAATGTTGAAATATAATATTGACAGAACGTCTCTAGAAATATTATATATATAGGTTTTATTAGACCAATTTTAGAATATGGTAATATTGTTTGGGATAACTGTACCCAGCAGGAATCGAATCTAATTGAGTCAGTTCAATATGAAGCTGCTCGCATTATAACCGGAATGAGAAGGGGAACCTCAAGATCAAAATTGTATAAAGAATTAGGCTGGGACTCATTGGAAGTAAGACGCAAAAATCAAAAGTTGATTCTTGTTTATAAGGCCCTTCATGGTGATCTCCCTTCTTATTTTTCTGATCACTTTTTAACTCAAGTTAATAATAATGATGATTTTCCGCTTAGAAACCCCCGTTATTTTAAAATACCATACGCACGCACACAGTCGTATAAAAAAAGTTTTTTTCCAAGTGCCTTAGATGCATGGAATCAGTTAGATGTAGATACTCAAAATCTTACATCAATTTCTTTATTTAAAAATAAACTTAATCAAGATCTGGATAAAGCGCCGAAGCATTTTGCCATTGGACCTCGAAGACTTAATATTATTTACTGCCAGCTTCGAAATGAAGTTAGCAATCTAAAACATCATTTATTTCTTTCACACTTGTCTGAGAGCTCTCTATGTGAGTGTGGTATGGGTATTGAGGATAATTTTCATTACTTCTGGGTCTGTCCTAAATATATTCAACAGCGTGTTCAACTCTCTTTGCAACTCAGAAAATTTGGGAATATATTGGATTTAAATACTCTTCT
>MJUU01033282.1:65119-87338 GCA_002080025.1 Modiolus philippinarum | reverse complement strand
TTCTGCATAGATAGAGAGCAGACCAATCAGAATTTTCAAGTTGTTCGATAAATTTTTCTTTGGTATAATGTTTCATAGATCTCACGCGAACAATGCTTTCTTTACCTGTTTTTAATTTAGTTGTTTTTCTAGTGCAGAAGGTGATAAAATGGTCACTTATTCCAACTTTTAAAACTCCAGACTGACTTTTTTTCCTCATTGTTACATAAAACATGATCAATCAGGGACGATGAGAAAGCAGTAATTCTAGTGGTTCATCAATTAACTGTTTAAGGGAGAACATATTAAGCACATTATTGTAGTTTTTAAGTAGAGATGATATTTTATTCCTCGTACAAATATTAAAATCACCAAGAATGATTATTTCGCAATCCGGTCTAATTTTATTAAGAATGGTTTCAAATAATTCTGAAAAGTTATTTTGTTTTGGTGGCCTGCAGGGTTGGGTTCAATTACTTTGAAAAGTAATCAAATACTTTCAATAACATTGCATTTTTCACCAATTACATTACATTTCAAATACAGTGATTATTGAAAAGTATTTGATTATTTTCAAATACTTTAAAAAAGTAATTGAATACACTGCAATTACATTTCAAGAAAGCAATTCATCATCAAATTTATGTCTAAAATATACTCTGTTTTTGATAATGTTCAGGATTTGGCACGATATTTACTTGTAATATCTGTGACAAGCCATTATAGGTCTGCCTTCTCTCTTCATTTTCACATTCATCTCCGTTTTTCAGCCTGGTAGCCCCTTAGTCGAAGGCCATATGACCAAAATATTGGACAATTAACCCTTGTTTCTCCCTTTTGTCATTTTAAGATGATTTAATTTGTGTATTGTTGTTTTTTCTTTTAATCGTGGCCAACTATATCATTTTTATGTTGTTCTATAGTTAAACAACATATAGTTTTATACTCTGTCTGATAGAATTACATTTTTCAGAGTCTACTGTAGTTCTAAATTATAGAACGATTATGTATTAACATTTTCTTTGTAGTTTACATGAACAAATTTAACATGGAATTGAGTAAATTCAAATAGATATGAAGATAAAAGACAAAGTAGATTGACTCAGTATTTGGTTTGTCACGATAAATGTTCAAAATTTGCATAATCCATTCTGCAATGTTTTTGTCAATATTTCCTTTTAAAAGGTCTCTCTACAAGAGTTGAGTTGTGAACAATGTTTGCATTTAAAGTTTATTTTGGCAGATGAAATTCATCTATACCCTCAGTGAATGTGAAATTACCTTCGCAGATGTTATAGAAGTTGAAAGAACCAAGAGTGATCACAACGCAACTACTGTTGTAATTAAGATTCCTCTTAATCTCGATAGTTCATTTCAAAGGGAAATGTGGTTATATAAATATGGCGATTTGGATGGTCTTAATTCAGAAATTTCTAATTTTGAGTGGGAACCTTTTTAATTGAATACTAGTAATATTGATGAAATGACTGAAATATTTACTAATAAATATACCGAAATGGCCAAACAATATATTCCTACTAAGATTGTTACTGTCAGACCAAACGACAAACCTTGGTCTAATTCTACAATACGAAAAGAAATGCGAATTCGTGATAGGTTTACACAAACAAGTTAAGCAAAATAATCGTCCGTCAATATTGGCTAATTTCAGAGCTCAACGTAACAAAGGTAATAACAAGATTAAATATGCTCGTCAACAATTTTTTATCAATGCAAATGATCTCCTGGACAAAAATGTAACTACTAATTCAAAGGGCTATTGGAAATTAAGGCTTGTTTAAGGGGTCCCAATATCCCATATCCCAGTAAGTCTGGACGAAAATATCCCTTTGAAAATCAAAGATATCCCATTAATTATTGAAATATCCCATTTTTCACAGTCAAAATATCCCATATCCCAGAACTTTTTGTCTCAAATATCCCATATCTCATTAGCAAAAGTGGTAAATATCCCGTATCCCAATATACCCTAAACAAGCATCGAAATTGGTCAAAATATTGAGCAATGGTAAAATTTCGTCAAATATTTCTCCATTATTTAATCATGACACAGGCGCTTTAGCCGTAAGCGATGTAGATAAAGCAAATATTCTGAATAATTTCTTTTGTTCAACTTCTAATATAGAGAATTCTGATAATCCTGTCCCCGACTTTGACACACGAACTAACAGCACACTGGATATTGTTCACATATCTGTAAATGAAATAAAAGATATACTGGAATGTCTACAGCTGGGAAAAGCAGTCGGGCAAGACCATTTAAGTCAAAATTTACTAAAATATACATCTGCTAGTATATGTATGGGTCATTCTCAAAAATTGTCAATATTTTGAAGATGATTTTAGCAAAAATCAAACTGGCCATTTTGTTTCAGTTTTAAGGTTTTTGGGTCCTTTATCATTTGAAGTTTGAGAAACAACATGTCAGCATTATCTTTAAATGCATAAAAATATATTTTAATTGAAAAATAAGTCAATTGCCACCAGCCAGTGTCCCTTGTGTTACTATCTGGAAAAATGATAAAAATCACGTATGTTATTAGAATATTGCCATTGTAACCCTCTTGATATAAAGAACAAATAAAACTTACTGGTATAAAATGATATTGTCTCGATTTAGTTATTTACATAATTGTTTTTTTTAATTGCAAGTCTCTTGTGTACACGAACGGGATTAGACCTTTCAAACTTTTACATTTTATTTACTAATTATTTCAAATATCAAAAATATGTTATTGTTTATATCATTATCTCAAACATACACTATCTTTCCTCTTAAGTTTGACCACCAGAGTTGAGGTACAAATTTCTGGTTTGTCAAAAACTGGTCAGTAACACCAGGGACAATTGTGTAACACAAGGGACACAATTGGTAACACTAGTGACTTTCTACCATCAAAAATAAAATACTGTCTCTATATGTTTACAATTTAATTGTTTCAGTTTGATGACCCAAAGATGGAACGATGAAACCAACATTTTCATTCAAAGAGAATCAAAATTTTAACTTAAAACATGAAAATAATACAAATGTTAACTTCAGTAACACAAGGGAACATTTGGTAACACCAGGGACACTTGTATCGAGTACATATTAAATATTGTTTTCTTCTTATAAAATGGTTAAGCGTTCTAATCTTAATTACTTATGAAAAAGTAGAAGTCAATTACTTCATCTGCTTGAAGAGAAAATTTACATCCAGGCATCCTGCAATCGCACAAGCAGGTAACAATAGGGACATTTGGTAACACAAGTGACATTTGATGTCTACAACATTATCAATTAAAAGTTTTTTGAAAGTTTTAACGTTTATTTTTTTACTTCTGAAAACATATAAGTAGCCATTTATTACCCCCCTCTTTCTAAGAAACATAAAGAAAAGCTAACCCAAATGAATTTTAGCACGTCAAAATTGATTTGTTTTTGCATGTTAATGTTTCGGCTACTTTTGTTATAAGATTTTTGTGCATTCTAATAGATCTTTTAGTTTTGTACAACTATCGAATTAAGAAGTATAAAATTACTGATTCATTGCTCTATTTACTTTTAAATTTGATTTGTATTCAATGGTAATATCGAAGTTGCAACGTTGAGTTAGCAATCATGTATGTCCCTTGTGTTACTTTAAATGTCCCTTGTGTTACTTTAAATGTCCCGTGTGTTACTTTTTTTAATTGTCCCTTGTGTTACTGTCTGTATAATGTTTCAAAAACCCTTTCTATTATGAATAAGAACCTAGGTTTCCAATAAGATGATCTAGAAAAGTATTGTGCACAGGGGGATTGCATTTGTTTTGGTCTTCCTCTCAAACATGGTTGCTTAGAATCGACTTGTCGTCCCTGATTTTACGAATTTGGTCCCTTGTGTTACGTAACACAAGGGACAGTAACACAAGGGACATGTTCATGACTAAATCCAATTTTATTCACATTGTATGTTCCCTAGTACAACGAATCAGCTTGTTCTGCAAAGCAAATTACTAAATACAAATACTGGTCACAAGCTGGTGCTAACTAAATATGACGAATAATAGAAAATGCAGTAACAACAGGGACAGAAATAAAAATTACGGTGTTACCCTACAAAACTAAGAGGTAGATTTATAGGCTTGAATAGCATCAAAGTGCCTAATGGAATATCCAATACTTCAAAGATGAAGTAGTACTTCAGGAAGGCACCAAGTTCATCAGTAAGAGAGATAACCCTTACTTCCTGGTCGAATTACACGGTTACAGTAACACAAGGGACACGGCGAAAAGCACACATGTTTTCCTGTATTTTTTTTCATAGAATATGTACGTGTTTGGTATCGTTTATGAGTTATTTTCAAAGAACTTATTTGATAGAAAATAAATATTAAAATTATGAATTTGCATTTTCATTTTTTTAAAAGATATCTTGACATATCTTTGCTATCACGGCGAAATCACAAACAGTTTTTACCAAAATTACCACTTTTGAAGTCAAATTAAACAAAGAATTAGACATAAAGGGATTATTTTTGTATTACAAATCACTCCAAACATTACCAATATACATCCTAAAAATTTTAAAAAGTGAAAAAAAATACCCTATATCACGCATACAACCGAAAAACACAAATATCGACAATTTCTGAGAATGACCCGTATACCCCTTCAGATCATTTTTAATTACTCCCCTTCAGATCATTTTTAATTACTCAATTCAAAATTGTATATATCCACAACTTTGGAAATCTGCTATATTAATTTCTTTATTTATGAAGGGCGTTAAATCAGATCCTTCTAACTATAGACCTATCAGTTTATTAAGTTGTGTAGGTAAAGTTTTTGAGAGAGTGGTTTTCAAATACATATATAATTTTCTTCTTGATAATTCTTTGCTGTATAAATATCAATCTGGATTCATGCATAATCATTCAACTGTTCATCAACTTATAGAAATATATCATAATATATGTTTAGCTTTAGAAAATCGGAATTATATGTGCACAGTCTTCTGTGACATATCTAAAGCATTTGATCGGGTTTGGCATGCAGGTTTATTAAAAAAAAGTGGAGGCATATGGCATTTCAGGAAATTTGTTAAAATGGCTTTCTAATTATATTAAAGATAGAGTTCAGAGGGTAGGAATTAGCAATACTTTTTCTGAATATGGGAAAATTAATAGTGGTGTCCCCCAATGGTCAGTTTTAGGGCCCTTACTATTCTTAATATTTATCAATGATATTGCTGACAGTACTGAAAGTTTGTCAAGATTATTCGCTGATGACACTTCGCTATCCTATTCATCTAATAACAAACTGGAAATTGAAAGAATACTTAATTTTGATCTTGATAAAATATATTCGTGGTCGAAAGCTTGGTTAGTAGATTTTAATCCCAAAAAGACAGAATGTGTTGTTTTCAACAATTACTTCCGATGAAAAACTAAACATCATTTTCAACAATAAAGCTGTTCAATTTGTTGAGAACCATAAACACTTATGCGTTACTTTTTCTTCTAATTGTAAGTGGACTTGTCATATCCAAAATATTTTAAAGAGTGCATCATGCCAATTGTCAGTACTACGAAAGTTTAAATTTAGCCTTAGTAGACAACACTTAGAAAAAATATATTTTTCATATATTTTACCTTTATTAGAATATTCTTGTGAGCTATGGGACGGGTGTACTGCTACTGATAATAACAAAATAGACCAAATTCAGCACGAAGCGGCCAGAATTGTTACTGGTTTACCAAAATTTGCCAGTCTTGAATCGCTATATTTTGAAACTGGATGGGATACACTTGAGTCTCGAAGAAAAAGAAGAAAACTAAATTTATTTTACAAATTTCGTAACGGAAACTGTCCATCATAACTAAGTGATTGTGTGAATCCCTTTATTCGAGAAAATGTTAGAAATCTAAGATTTCAAGCTGAGTTTAATATTCCACGTTCAAGACTACAAATTTATTCGTATTCTTTTTTTCCATCTAGTATTTATTTATGGAATAATCTTGGCGAACAGGTACGAGATTTACCAACTATTTCGAAATTTAAGCGATTTTTAATTACAGAGTCGAATGGTCAAAAGCCCCCAAATTATTATTCAGCAGGTAATAGAACTTTAAATATTATTCATACACGGCTGAGACACAGATCAAGTAGTTTAAATGCAGATATATTTAGAGTCAATATTGTTAATGATCCAAGTTGCAGATGTGGCCATATATATGAGGATGCCATCCATTTCTTTTTTTAATGTATTCTTTATGGTGATGCAAGAGTCGAACTGAGAAATCGAGTAAATGTTATAAATTTCAATCTCGAAACTGTTCTTTTTGGCGACAGTTCTTTATCTGAAGACCAAAACCGAAATATCAGTAGTTGATATGGCAAAAATCCGTAGGTTTTCAAAAAACGTTTTTTGAAAACTACGGCTTTTTGCCATTGTTAACTACTATCCAGGAGCATGTGACAAAAAACGTGTTTACGATTTTTGTTTCTACAACGGTTGAAACTCTGCTTTAAGCACTCCAGAAGTAAAAAAGTAGGTTTTACTCACATTTTTTACGTTGCTTGCNTGACACGAGGTTTTCAAAAAACGTTTTTTGAAAACCTACGGATTTTTGCCATATCAACTACTAATATCTTTTTTTTTTTGTCCTTTTTCTATTATTTGTTTTTCTTCCCTTTTCCTTTTAAAAAATGATTAAATTGTGTAATTGCAATATATGTATTTTTCTACCATAAAATGTATTTCTTTTGAAACAAAATTACCTATATATGTACTATAATACAATTTAAAGTACTTGTTTATTATTTGGTTGACTTATGCAATTGTATTGTAAATATATATTATATGGAGAGGACCTTTGTAAGTTGGGATAACTTGTGTCCAATCCATTTGTTGTATTATTTGAACAATAAAATAAGTTTAATCTAATCTAGTGAAGTCATTAGTGGAAAAAGTTAATATCTAAAACTATTAAACTAGTTAAAATTAACTAAGAAATACATCTATATGGGAACATAATTAGACACATCGTCTTTGAGGATAATATGCCAAAGGCATGGAATTAAGTCTTTTGTGTAAATCCATGGATTGCCCATAATAATTAATGATTAAATAAACACTGCAAATATGTGACATTCTTATTTTTTTTTTGGTCTCAAAATTGACCAGACTGATAGTTACAATACACACCTTGGGCAATGTATTTTAAAAGTATTTGAAAGGTAATTGCAATTACATCAATTTTTCAAATTGTATTTAAATATTTTTAAATACTTGTAATTGAAATAAAACTCAATTGCAATTTCTTTTTAATTTCTTCAAAAATTGTAATTGATTACAATCAATTGCAATTACTGATTGCAATTACCCCATCCCTGGTGGCCTGTAGCAAGTAACTATAATAATTGGAAATAACCCTTTACCATCTCGTTTACTACACGACTGATATAGGTTATCTCACTTGGCTGCGGGGAAACTTAAGCTTATTGAGGGTGACAATAGGTTGTCTCTCCCGGGGTTGTCATCCTGTCACATGATTTCTGCAAACACATCGCAATTATTTTCTGGTCACGTGGTTTATTTAGTCCCGTCAAATGTTGTCAACTTTATTAAAATATAATAATACTATTTATCCAATATTTTATATTTCAATTGTAGACAAAATTCCAGCATTTACTGCTACATTTAGTCAAGCTAAGATGATGACACTCGTTAAGGGAGAGATGATTAAGTTTGACAAAGTACATCTTGATACACATGGTGCATACGACCCTACATCTGGATATTTTATGGCGCCATATCCTGGAATTTATCTCGTGGCATGTACAGTGAGGTCAAATGGCGGAAAACATTTGCATGTTTTTCTGTGGAAAAATAATCAACGACTGGCCCTGGCTTATGGTAGCAACTGGAACACGGGAAGTCTACAGATGGTACTTAAGCTGGCCAAGGGAGATAAACTGTACATAAAACATGATTCTGGCGAATATGTGAAGAATGAAGATATACAAGGCGGAGATACATCCATGTTTTCAGTTGTCTTTATATCATAATTACATTCTTCAGCCTAACCAGATCTAACCTGTTTTTAAACTGTCATTTAGAGTAAAACTGTAAGCGAAATTAATTCTTTTACAACAGTCAGATACTTTTACTTTCAAATAAAAAAATATAAAGGACCGTTTTCAAGATTTTGATGATCATGCAACTGTCAAGACTTCATGAAAATTTTTTGGCGTGTGTAATATTTTAGAAGGTGGAAATTTGTTGTTTTATTTTGCAACATTGTTCATGGAACAATCAATAATTACCAAATTTTCAAATTTGGAACTTTCTGCATAATATGTGCGAGTTTGTAATTCGAACCATTTTATTGACACACTCGTCGTCGTCTTAAAATGAGAAGGGATTTTTTTCTTTTAATAAATTTGCTGGCTGAGCTAAAAGGACCTGACCATCTTATTAGATATACTGATATTTCAATACATTTGGGTCAGGTGGTCTGTTCTATTATCAGCATTATGACTTCTACCGAACTGTCGAGAGAGGAAATCTCGTTTGGCAATTTCAAATATTTAAATACTCGTGGACTCTAGTTCCTAAAATTTAAAATTTACTTACTTGCTTTGATAACAAACAGTATTTAGAGTGACATGTGGTGAAAACTATGATAAGGTATTGTAAAAACATCATTATATGACTGATCATTCAGTAAATTTGCTTTCGCTATATCAGTGTGCTCGAAATCATTTGTCTCCCGATTAAAAAGGGGAGGTAAGATATAGGTTTTGTCAGTTCCCTTCATTAACCTTTTAATCAATCCCCAGTAAGATTTTGAGTATTTGAGAAGAAAAGAGTCAACAATTCCATCAGCAGAGGGAAAAACTGTTCACGTGAATATTTGTGTCGCCTGCACCTAGTTCAGGACCGACACATAGGGATCACTATCCGTCGTCTTGCGTCCGTCTGTCTGTCCGTCTGTATGGCTAAAAAAATTTAAGCATTATCCCCATCTCCTCCTAAACTGTTCGGCACTTTTCAACCAGACTTGCAGGAATGCTTCAGTATATGTTGAAGATGTGCACCATGCACTTTTTATCTTTGATTTTGTTTTTTTCAGATTTTACGCTGTTTTTGGGCTTTGTCATTTTAGCTTACTGGAGTCTTGAGGGTACGTCTCCATTATCCGCAACTCCTCCTAAACCACTTGGCACTTTTCAACCAAACTTGTAGGAATGCTTCTGTATATGTTGAAGATGTGCACCATGCATTTTGTTTTTCTTTAATTTTGTTTTTACAGATATTACGCTGTTTTTGGACTTTGCCATTTTAGCTTACTGGAGTCTTGAGGGTACGTTTCCATTATTCGCAACTCCTCCTAAACCGCTTGGCATTTTTCAACCAAACTTGCAGGACTGCTTCAGTATATGTTGAAGATGTGCACCATGCTTTTTGTTTTTCTTTAATTATGTTTTTTCCAGATTTTACGCTGTTTTTGGACTTTGCCATTTTAGCTTACTGGAGTCTTGTGGAAACATCTCCATTATCCGCAACTCCTCCTAAACAGCTTGGTACTTTTCAAGCAAACTTGCATATATGCCTCAATATATATTGCAGATAAGCACCATGCATTATGATTTTCTTTGATTTTGTTTGTCTCTGATTATCCTTGGACTTTGTCATTATATAACAAATCAGGAATTCTATAATATATATAGTGCAGGCGACACATGTGTTTCGCGGAACACCCATGCATGTTTTATCGTATTGTTGACTTTATTGCGTTGTGTCTTATATTTATTAAGATGGGTAGAACTATTACTCTCTCGGACAATCCTATGCAATCTATCTCTCTTTCGCATTTCCTTTCTTAATTCATTTCATTATTGAACCATGGCTTATCATTTTGACGTATTTGTACCATTTTAGACGGAATAAACAAATCAATAAGTTCAAAGTATTTTCAGTAAACATGTCACATATACAATCTATATCAGCAACTGCATCTAAAAAATTCGTCCCAATCAAATTCATTGATAGCTGTATTGAGATCTGCTAAATCACCATGTTTATATAACCAAACCTTACTTTTTAAAGTTTTGCGTCTGAATTGGGGAATTTTTAACCAAGCAAGTGTTGCATCATGATCACTGATAGTTCTATCCATTTGAATAACTTTCGAGTCGATTAATAATTTACAATTAGAAATTAATATGGGGTCCAAAAAAGATCCCATTCTATTGGGCTCTTTAATTACGTTTTTCATATCATACATCGAAATTATTGTTTTAAGTCGATGGTGTCTCTCTGCCATGAGGTTGACATTTGAGTCACCTGTTGTTATAATATTTCCACTCACGTTGCTCACATTCATCGCTTGTTCAACAGAATACTCAAAATTCCCAAAAATATCTGGATTCCCAGGGGGGCGATAAACATTACATTATAAAAATTTGAATCGGTGGAAGGAAATTTCTAACCAAAGCCATTCGCATTCATTAATACTCATATCATCTCGCCTTTTAATGGATGCATTTCTATAATCGGAAATGTAAATCAGAACACCCCCTCCAAAAGGATTTCTGTCTTTCCTGAATATTTCAGAAAAACCAGGAAGGACCATTTCTTGATTGCTTATATCATCATCCAAATGACTCTCAGTTATACAAATAATAGAGTACTCCATAGCTATATTTTCAAGAACGTCAACCGTATTTCGAATACTTCTAATATTTAGATGAAATACTGACAGTTCCCCTTTGTCTGGACCAGGGTTTCGATGAACATCGTTGTCTAGTAATATTAGAAGAGTAAGAATAAACAAATAATGTAAATTCATTGATATGTATGACTGATAATAAATGGAGCATTTGTGGACAGCGCAATATAAAAATTCTATAACATTCAAGAAATTCTTAAAATTAAATCGGTATGAAAACGTAAATGTTTTAAGTAATCTTGTATAAGCCCTTATATAAAAGACCATTTTTGTCCATCGCTTTGTCCGATTTTGCCTTTTATCTGAGATATTTGTAGATGTAGAATTTATTACTGAAATCATAAACACCGAATATGACTTTTCACCACACCATGTAAAGGCTGGTAAGCATAGAAAAGCTTCATTCAGTGTCTCTAAAATCTAAAAAAAATATATATATATACAAGAAAGAAGAGTCCCTGATTTTCGATGTTAACTCTTTTTGCGAGGGTGTAAAGAGAATAGATACATCACCTCGGACCGAGACACTTGTCAATACTGTCGTCTCCAACTAAAACTATAACCCGAGTAATGGTAACATCAAAAATAGGGAACAGTTTCTACGTTAGGTGTATATGTAGAAATTATGAACCAATTAATAAATGACCAAAACCAAACGACGGATAATTTGTAGACATAAAAAAGTCTAATCTACGAGATTCTGTTTACATTTATTCCTCTTGGACGCACTAGATGATTCGCTTTTCAATCAAACGTCGATGGTCATGACCTCCCTCCACTTTTATAGTTAGAACAGTGACCTGTAGATCATATTAGCTGTGTCCAGGAAGACAAATATAATTGCCGACTAGGCAGTCTAGTTTATTACTAACAGAACGTAAATGTTAAGCAAAACGGTCACCCATTGGTGGCTAGTCTTCCCAACATATAGTTTCGAGCACAGCTTACAGATAATCGCTTACAATACGGTAAAACCGTTATAAATTATAAATACATTGTCTGGACCACGGACTTCTCTTGTTTCCAAACCAAAAAGCCAGGTAACACACCTGGCTCTTTTGCATCCTCTCGTTCCCAGATAGTCAGCAATTACTATTCTTGATTTAGAGCACTGCTGACTAAATGTTCACGGATAGTTTTGCCCCTTCTATATGCTCTAGAGGGGACGGAGACACTCCAACCATCAGTGGATCCTTCTGGACTATTTGCTTAATTTTATTTAGCAAGATGTCTCTAACATGGCGACATTATGGGGATGGAAATAAAGAACCAAAATGGACTCTGTCACGGTTTCTATTGGATTGGGGTATAAGAACACGTTTCCTGTCTTTGCAGAAAACATAGTCTAAAGCCAGAGCAATTATGGTTTCGGGATAGCCATGCTGAAGGAAAAAAGATGACATGAGGCTACGCTGCTGCTTAAAATCGTTGTCGTCACTGTATTGACGCCTAAATCGCAAAAACTGAGATTTGGGTATAGCGTCTTTGCAAGACGTAGGATGACAAGATATATAGTTCAAGAAGCAGTGATCATATGTGGTTTTGTAGAAAAACAAAGTTCCGATTTTATCCTCAGATACCTTGCAGGTTATGTCCAGAAAGGACAGTTCCGACTCGCTCACCGAAGAAGTGTACTTGATGGCCAGATGGTAAGACGACACAAAGTCAATGGAGGATTGGAGATTCCTTTCACTGTCAGTTGACGCCCAAAAAAGGTCGTCAATGTATCTCAGATCAGGTCTCTGCAAACATCTTTCCCTCAAGGTATCCACAAAATAAACAAGCGAAACTAGGACCCATTTTAGTTCACATGGCAATCCCGCCTGTCTGAGCAGAGAAATCCCTGTTGAACTGGAAAGTATTAATGCTGAGAATTAGTTTTGTTAGTCTCAGAACAAAAGAAGTTCCTTCCCGATCGAATAGAGAAGCTAGTTGTTGCTACACATGGAACAAATACAGTTACTTCCCATCTGATTATTTGGTCATATGTTTTGAAAAGCTATTTATTATTTTTGAAGTATGTCTCCTTTTTGGAATCTTGATTGAATTTCTTATTTTCAGTACATTTTGTTAACTTTTATTTTTGATCTTTTTAACATTTTGTAAATAATTAAAATCTAAAGTCAGTTTGACATCATGTAGGTAGAGCATTTAAAGCTACTTATATCTTGACATATCAACTACGTTGTGCTCTTGGGGAAATTAATATTTCAAGTTTGCCAATATCACCCGTCTCCCTGCCACATATGTATAAAGTTTTTGTTATAAAACTTTATTCAAATTTTATTTTGAATACTTTACAAGACATTTGCATTAACACTTGTTGATATATTTTTGCTAATTAAATTCATAAACTTGTTTTAATAGTTGTGTCTAGCTGCTAACTACTTATATGAACCGAATCGTCAGAGCCAAATAGACTCAAAGCCTCATTTGGAGTTCGCCGTACAAGTTTGAGGATTCTTATTAGAGGGTTTTGATGGTTAAATCAGACATTTTAGTAGGAAGCGAAGCTTCCATATATATATTGGAAACAGCAATTTTGTTCCCAATACTATGAGTTGAAGAAATATCTGCGTCGAGAGTTATCGTTCTTGGAAGGGGGTCTCGATGGGGGGTCACTTTCCCGAAATCCCGGCAATTTTTCTGCACATTCCCGTTTCCCGAGCGGGAAAATATTTTACAAAGACTCTTAAAGAGGACACTTTTCCCGTTTCACGGGCTCAATAGACCATATCCGAGTTCTGGTATTTAGATTCACCAGCTGTTGTTTGTCCTCCCTACGTCATAAACGTGTCCGCCCCATGTGACCAAGAATGTACTTCAACAACAAAGCTTCATGACGTTTTAGGCTTTATGACGCAAAATCCTAATAACAGAGCTCGGATATAGTCTATTTTCAGCAAGTCCCGCTTCACGCTGGACATCCTTTCCCGTTTTCACGTGCATTTTTTTGCCACGATCCCGTTTCCCGCTTGCTTAAAAAGGCCGATCCCGCTTCCCGCTTATACCCCATCGAGACCAACTTGGAAATATATGCAACTGGACCCATCAATCTTTCAGAGAAGATTTCTAAAATATGTGCAAAAAAAAAGCATGTATGAATACGTTGCGTGATGGCCAATCAAATGCGTTGATGGTAAAATCGAAATGAAGAAAACAGAATAAAAACAGTTTTACTGGGGAATACTGGTACGAAACTAAAGTAATAAAACCATTCGCAATACCACTGCGACGAAAAGTGTCATGATAATAACCGACAAATTACGAATGAATATGCAACCATGACAACGATAAAGCGGATCAATATCGATACGCAAGAATTTTGCGTATATTTGTTTATATACACTAAATTACAACGTATACACAGTATAGACAAGTCGCCAGGGAAGGTTTTGTCAGCAAAATAAATGTAGCTATACTGAAGTAACTTCGCGACGGTTGTTTTGACAGTTTAAATAAAGATTGACATTGCGACAGCAATTTGCTGTGGTAGATCGTGCATCCATAGCTCATAGCATTCGTTCAGGACTGGCATTATTCATCAAACGTATCCATAGCATACAATCCATTTACAAGGAATCCAATCACAAGTTATGAAGTCTTACCTTGAAGCAGAGCGTTGACAGTGCTCACTCCTTTGTCCGAAATTTGGACTCCTGCTTTGGGACTGCATCTTGTTATATACTGACGTATATTTGACCAAAAACTTTCCAAATAAAATGGCATTAGGGAACGACCATTTAACTTGAAGGGGGGGGGGGCTATGGTTTTTTTTTTTTTTTTAATATTTTGGACCTGATTTTATGTGAAAAAATATTTTGGCTGCCAAAATGATGAAAAAAAAAATTCTGAAGGAGGCTTTCTGCCCCCAAAAATAATGTTAATTTTGGAAAAAAATATTTTGTTGATATACATGAAAGAAATAAATAATTTTTTTAAAATTTCTATCCAGGAAAAAAAACCGTAACCCCCCCCCCTTTTTTTCAGGTTAAATGGTCGGTCCCTTATGCTTTCTAATAACATAATGCTCAAATGATTGAGAAAATTCGCCAAAACAACAAGCGTCTGCTACCATGTACGCCGGAAATATACTTCCAGGATAACTGCAAAAATCAAAGGGCTTGAAGTACTGTGACTGGGAGTTGCGTCAGGATGTAGAATGGCCTGATAAAATCTGTTGGAGCAAGGATTTGTAAATACAAATCCTTGGTTGGAGTCATATATGAATATATGAAAATATGAACAAATTGTACGACAAGAAAATAATTTTTAAGTGGAACTTTCTTCATTCCATTATAGAAAGACCTATTTTTTAATGATTATATCATCATTTTTTTATTTTCAATTTTATTTCATTGATAAAAAAATATTTGAAATTGAATCAATCAATAAAATATCAATAAATATATTTTTTTGCTCTTTTGATTAATGACAGGAATGTCAGGACAAGTGCATAATTTAAGGTCTTAAATTTGAGAATTGGAAGCAAATAGAAATATGTGTTATTCTCTACATATAGTCAATTAGAAGCTTTATCTCTCTGATATAAACTAATAATACCAGTAACTGCTGGGAGAGGTTGTTACTCAGTAGGGAAGGGTGGGGACGGGTACTGTAACAGCGTCTAAATCGTGGACAAAAACAAGGGACCCCACAACTCCAGTCGTGCATTTAGGTACAAACTAACAAATAAAATGGGTAACCTTGGGCATCCTACCCCATGTTCAATGTATCTGGAAACTAGTGTCAAGTCAGTATTATAAGAGCGGCGATAGCAAAAAAAATGTATAAAATAAAATTAAAAATAAATAAATAAACCTACCCCCTCCCCCCTCCCCAAAAAAATAACAAAATAACAAACAAACAAACAAACAAACAAACAAAACAAACAACAACAAAAAATACTTTAATATTTGTACTATAAATCCTTTTTTTCTGCAGATTTATTTCTCTTCAGTGCACAGGGGCTTCTTATGGAATCATGATAATAGCTTCAACTCACAAAAAAAGTTGAAGTTATTATCATTATTTCGTAACAAGCCCCTGTGTTCAGTGCAGATAAAATTAAAACATTGGGTTTCCAGAAATCGAAAGATGTATGAAAGTTGATAGACATGAAGTTAAGTATCATAGCAGTGTAATTTTTGCCTGGGAATCATATTTGTCGTATAATATAAATAAACCCTTTTATGTTGGCGATCTTTTCACGTACGGACTTCTAACACAAATTCATTTTTTAATTACGTTTAACAATCTTAAAAAACTATATTTTTGGATGAACTGTGTCGTACTGTTTCGTCTTCATTGGCGGACAAACCTGTTTACTTGATTTTTTTACCGCAATAACAATCTTAACCTTTGAACACATGCAGCGTAAGGGAAATTAACCCTTGTTATATGTGAATTGTCCAATGCAAGCCTAACCTTCGAATACATACAGCGTAAGGGAAATTTACCTTTGTTATATGTGAATTGTCCAATGCAAGCCTAACCTTGACTGCAGTCTGGTCCCTGAATATCGCAGTTTGTCTGTTATGAAATTGCCATGGCGAATGGCACCGCGGCTGATAAAGTCTTCAAAAAGGGATTCCAAGAGAGGTCCGTAAAAAGGGGGTACCAGTCAATTTTTCTCCAGTTTTTATTGAGTGTGCCTAAATTTTGCTTCGCTTCCAAATAGGTTATACCTATCCTCATATTAAACTCATGCAGATGCTGGACCCTCCCGTTACATTTTTGGCACCAAATGCTAGGCTTTGAGTTAAACAATGATATATAAGTTAGCAGTAAATTTAAATAAATTAAAATTAAACAACTCAATAAATTATGGCAACCGGAGGGTCAGATTTTTCCCAAAGTCATGATGAAAATGAATTTGGCCATTGTGATGTCAAAGTTTTGTTTTGATAAGTTTGCATTGTCTATGTACAGATCTTTTCGAGAAGGTTCAATCGACCTTAGCTGCTGTAAATGGGAAGAAATGAAAGTGTATTGGAAAAAAGAACTAAAATTTACTCTTTTAAATAAAGTTTTGTTCATGAGTTTATTGTGCCTGAAATCTATGAAACAGCAGGAACAGTGGGAATTTTCGTGAAAGATTTGATGCTTCTTTGTTTCTTACAAAACCACAAATGATAGTTGCAGGATTAAAGGTTATGGTATGCCTCATTTTCCCATATTAAACTTGCAAAAATATAATTATCCCCCTAAATCAGAGTAAACAGTAAATGCACACGTTTTTAGTTAAAAAAAAGAACTCTGTACGTGAACCTAGATTAATTTACCTTCGTACTTGGTACTGGATTTGGCCTGTAAGTTCGATATTTTTGGTAATGAGTACTTCTTTCTTGACTACTTTTGGATTATGGCTTTCCATATTATTAAACTCTAATGCTGCTCCTTGAAACACGTGTGCAGCATGACAAAATGAACTGTTAATGATGCAACTTCAGTATTTTTGTATTACAAAAAAAGCAATAGCAATATAAAAAATTAAAAATAAAAATAAAAAGTCAGATCAGTAAAACATAAATATAGAATGGTAAAGTAGCTTTGTAAACGACAGATTATTCGGTCTAATCGAGACTTCAATTTATAACAAAAACATTTGGAGCACGTTCCATGTCACAACTTTGAAAGTCTATATTTCAAAAATTCCACGGTAGATTTTTAAATGCCCAAGTAAAAATCTTCAAAATTCTGTTGTCTTTCCAGTTTTGAAGTCGCACTTTGTGTACTAAGCAAGAACTTTGTTTTTCAGCAAAAAGGAAAACAATGACGACGATCTCGTTAAAAGTACCGCTCTTGAATCGTTGATAACAACGATATCGGTCAAAATAACGATATCGGTAAAAGTACCAATCCGTCCCGACTGATCTTGAACTTACTATGGGGCGTGAGTGTTTGTTCAATGTTGAATTCAAGATGAACAACAAAAGCGTTGTTCCATATGCTTAACGTTGCAGTCTCTTATCTCTTGAGAGTTCCAGGAAATTTTACCGAAATTGGAACCATATTTTTTATTCTCATATTTCAGAATTATGTCTGGTATGAAAAACCACATTCTTTAATTCGTTCATAATTATATACAGTGGAACTCCAGAAAACCGGCCCCTCTAAAAACCGGATTCCTCTATAAACCGAACGATGTGTTTCGGTCCGGAATTTTTACCTATATAAATAAGTAAAAAATTCCTCTGAAAACCGGCCCCCCTGAATTCCGAATTCCGGCCATATAGATCGGTCCCAAACGTATATTTTCTTCTTAAATTGAACTCTGAAAACCGGACGACTTTTTCCGCGAACAATGAAATCGACCAAGTTTATTAAATTTGTCAGAAATCTCTTGCCATCTTGATTGATAAATAACTGTATTTTAACAGATTACCGACAATATTGATTGAAATTTACAATGACGCAGCGAAATATACTGAAATAGTTTAGTCACAGCCTAAACTGACCTTAAATATCATATATAACATGTCCGGTATTAGAGTTCGGAATTTGAAGACCGGATTTCGGAACCTCCGGAAACCGGAACCTCGTAAAACCGGCCGAGTTTTGAAACATATGTTAATCTGATATTAGTTTACTATACTGTAGTGAAATCTGGTCACTAAATATTGTAAAAATGCTGCGTTAGAATTCATTATTCATAAATGTTGCCTGTAAAGGTTCTGCCTTAACTTACAAACGTTCTGTACGTGACTTTCAAGATAAGAACTCTCATGTAATTGAAGGCGGAAATGATCGCCTCAAAAACAGAAAGCAGAAATGACTGGTTTCCTGACCTATTGAAATAATATATACAACCTAATAAATAAGCTATTTATGAAATTGAGGCGTACTTATGATTTTTCCTACGTATATGTAAGAACATGATAATCCCCTTCGTGAATAGGTACGAGCTTTAGTGAGTATTTATCACGAAGAAGGGGATTCTCATATTCTTACAATTTTAGAATATTGTAAAGTGCTCAAGAAATAATTACAATAATCAAACATTATAGACACACAATAGATAGACTAATTTAGCCCAACTTGACTTCACCCATGCATGCCATAATTGGAGTAATTAAGGTCTATACGAAACTGTGAAGGGTGTTATAAATGTAATTACAAAGAGTTATTCATTATGGAGAAGGAAGATTTAGAGTTTACAGAAAATAAAAGAGATGATTTAGATTATACTGACTTATAGTTTTATATTTTGAAACTGTAAGAACAAAATGTGCTTACATTGGGTAAGTTTTTATTTTTTTTTCGGGGCTGATTTCCCGATTTGACCATTATAAGATCCTGATGACTGGGATCTTCTGTACATTTCACGTTTTGGATAACTTATTCGGCAAAAAAAATTTTAAAATATTTCCAAAAATGTGGTTTTTAACCCCAAAACGCCATTCGTATCCCCAATGCTTTGTTCTGGTTTTTGATGATTAAAGTAATAATTACATCCCCCTTTCGAATCTGTTTTTGCTTTGTGTTCATTTGCATTATACTGGTCGAATAGTCAAATTATTGCTTGAAAATATTATAATAATGGCTTTTGAGTGAATGACAACTTCTTATTTTGCAGATAATTGCTTTACAATCTACATCAAATGCCTTATGCAGTTTATTGCTATTGACCCCAACATGTAAAATACAATAGATAATCCTTTAGTAAGAAACATGATTTCTTATGTTCTTCACAAATAAGGCAGCTGAAATCCTGTTATCTGATTGCTCGAGAGCACTTTATTATATTCTGCATGATAATTCTTTAACAAAATTTTAATAGAGGAAAAAATTACCCTGAAGCGCTACAAATAGATTTTAGTCGGGAAATGGATGACAGCGATTGTAAGAACACGTTGCCAGTTAAGGTTATGTTTGTTGACGATCCCACATCCATGGATCAAAGGAAAAAAGACATGGATGTAGCGTTGCTCAGCAATTAACAATGAATTCCGCTCAAACCGGCGCTGGGGGCCGTCTTAAACTTGCTATGAGGTATGAGTAATGCTCATTGTTGAAGGCCTCATGGTGACTTTAAGATGAAGAACAACAATAAAAGCGTTGTTCCATTGCTCGTTTACCATGTATTTGTAGCGATTTTGACTCATTTGCATTTACTCCATGTCCCTTCATTGTTAAATATAAATAACCCTTAGCTCAACAGTGTTAATTCAATAGTGATTCCATGTCTATGAATTGATGTATTGAATTTTTCGTACTACAAAAGAACTTTTCCTGTGATAAACACGGCTCAGAAATCCCGTAATATAAGACAGGGGCACCGAAAAAAAAATTCTTGCATGGCCTTGATAAATAACATTGCATTTAAACTGGTCCTTCTTCACACCTTCTTGGTTGTCCAGTTCTATAGTTCAAGTTCTTTTCAATACGGTAAATAACAAAATATCGAAGTCAATGTGAATTTAGTTTCTGCGTATGCGCATTTCGACAACTTATGTCTCTTCAGTGCAGATCAAATCAAAACATTTGGAAATCCATAAAATGATATATGTGTAAAAGCTGATAGAGAACAAATTACCAATAGGATCTAAAAATGAAACCCAAAATGTAAGTGCAAATTTAATTGTGTATGGACACAGTACAAGTGTGGACATATTTCAAGTATGGCCACAATGATATACCTCCCCATTCTTTAAAGAAAGGTAAGTGAGAACCGAACAAAAACGAATAAATGTACAAAGTTGAAGAATTCTTAAGTAACAATAACTGTTTTTTTTCCAAAAATTGTTGATTCAATCTAAAATTATCAGGTGCATAAGTTCATTAGAGATTTAACATTCTGACAAAGTTTGAGACAAAGTTTGAAAAGGATATTTCTAAGATTGTCCGGGGTTATCTGCAGAATAAAATTCCATATGGGTACTTGAATACAAAAATATTAAAGTAGCCTTAATTTTTTTTTCAAATTTTGACGAATAAATCTGAAAATACCAGGTGAATAGGTTATTTAATACTTAGCGTTCTGACAATTTGAAAAAGACATTATGGTCTTTTAAATTTTCGGGTGTTCAGTTCATTTGCTGTAACAAAAAACAAGGATTCTTCTCCAATATTACTTACAACCGTTATTGCTACCAACCGTTAATGCTACTCGACATGTGATGATATGATTAGGACACCGAATCTCTTGCTAGACAACATTTATGATCGTTTTGGCACCATTGTTTATCATCAGATTATTGGAATCCCCGTGTGCACCTTTCATTGCAGATCTTTTTTCTGTTCTGTTACGACCGGAGCGTCATGATAAAAACTACAAAATGGAACTGTACCAAACAGTGATAAACTTATTTCTATTTCCAATGATAATAGCAGGTACATTGACGATATCCTCACTAATGACAATCCTAAGTTTGTAAATTTTGTCGACATCGTTTACCCAAAAAAAAGCAATCAATTAATACTTAATAAAGCAAACAATGATTCCAAATACTGCCCTTTTCTGGCTCTAATTATCGTCATTGACTCTGGTAAGATTAAAACTGAAATGTTTGATAAAAGGGATGATTTTGATATCACTATTACTAATTTCTCCTTTCTTGGCGGCGACGTTCCCCTAGTTCATTCCTCCATCCATGAAGATTTTACACATATACTGGCCTCTCACTGATACTGCCGATGTCTACTAAAATACATGATGACTCTTTACCAAACTCTCGTGGGGTTTTGAGTTTGATTTTTCTTCCGTAGTGCGACTGTGTTTTACCAGCATACTAGGTTCCTTGAGGTAGCCTGCAGTTTAGCACTCTTTGGCCTATCTTTCCAAATTACGTTTTTTTTTTCATATGCTTTTCTTTTCCAAGATGGTGGTCATAGAGATAGTTGTCTACCTGTATTTGGTTTTATTGGTATGTTTATTATACGACAGGGAAACGCGATAGAGAAAGGGGACGTTTGGGTACCCATAAACCGGTTTAACCCTACCACTGGCTTTTGCTAGTGCCGGTACAAAGTCCGGCTATCCCGAGTTCTTATCGTTATTTATGTTCATTAATTGTTTTTCTAGTGCAGTTCGCTGGTAAATTGTGGCACTTGTAGTTATCGGCCGTTGTAGGTGTTTACTGTTATCCTGTTTTTGTAAATTTATTAGGATTTCTGAGATGAGCTTTGAAAAAAATTTTCGGCATAAATTCTAAGTAGAAAAATCCAAAAAATAATATTATATTGTATACTAGTATCTTTAAAGGACAAATGACATGAAATATCTTTTTGTTACAAATTAATTGAAATATAATATTTTCCTATAATTACACAAACAGACAAAACTTATCTGTACACAGTTCGTCCCACGCTGAGATAACGAGTAGATAAACATGTGGTAGGCGGAGCTACACGCGTATATAAAATCGATGTAATGATTGCTGACGTCAGAGTTGTGAGACTGGCATGTTTATTGTTCTGTCTTCATTATCGCCACTTTTGAATTAATTCAAACATATTGTTGCTACGTGTATATATTCATAGAGTTTATTGTAAAACAAAAACAAAAACAAAAA
>MJUU01033282.1:46569-65069 GCA_002080025.1 Modiolus philippinarum | reverse complement strand
AAAAAAAAAAAAAAAGAAAGTCGGCAATGCCTTCTTGTGCTGCTTTCGGCTGTTACGTTAATTCGAGACAAAACAAGGATGTTTCGTGGTTTAGGTTTCCTGTAGACACGGGTAGACTTAAAATATGGACCCACTACTGCAAACGGTCGGACCTGGAAATAAACAAAAACAGTAGATTGTGTAGTCGACATTTTTCGGAAAAACAGCTAGCCAGAAATCCAGTGAAGATGTTGGAATATGGATGTAATGGAGCACGAATTGCGCCAAAAAACGATGCTGTTCCAGATGTTCCATTGGGTTCTTCAACTGTTGAAAAACCCAGAGCTGCATTTGCAAAACGAAGGAAACTAGAGGTATATGAAATAATTTTAATGATACTTCTCAAGGAAAAAATTATATATGGTCGCATATTGAAAGTAAGATTGGAAACAAGCCAGTGTTTTTTTCTTATTTGAGTCCCAAGATATTTATGTCGAACGAAATATTTCTTGGACCTGTGAAATGTTACGGGTAACTCGCAATTTCTTGAATCATGGGATTTGCAAAATCGAGAATTGGGTTCTAAATGGACAAATGTACATGTTGTATTTTAAAGCCACCAGAAAAAATAAAATGAATAACGAATAAGTTTTCGTTTCAAAGTTTTTGCAAGGCTGGTCGGAATAATTTGATAAACTCCTGAATAAGGCTAGTTTTTTTTTTCGCACATCAGCATATATTTTATTAAGACAAAATTTACAAATACAAGAGGATGGGTAAGAGGGGTATGGTCCCGGAATCCCGATGAAATAACTGTCATATCCCGTATTTCCAAAAAAATTAAATTTTCAATCCCGATTCCCGAAAAATGTCACAGCAAATCCCAGATCCCGTTTAGTGTTAATCCCGAATTCCTGCTGAATAAAATGGCCAATCCCGACGTCCCGTAAAAGGTCCGTCCGCCCCTCATACAAACATATTTGAAATAATCATGATTTTTTTTATTTGAATATTCATATTTCGCTCGTATGAAAAAAAATACAAGTGAAAAGAGGAGCAAATAAGGACTATATAACTATACATTGGAATACAATGTACTTGGTAAGAATTCCAAACACATGTAAATAAATGAGTAGCTAAGGTCAGGACAGAAAAGATAATTTCTTTTGTTATTTCGGGAATCGATAAAAATGACAAATGTCACTTTTTAAATTTTAACCTAATAAAATTATACTACATTTGTATGTCCATCGATATTTTAATGTTACAAAAAATAACCGAAGATTTGTCGCGGGTCCAAGACATATTAAGAGAGGGCGTAGAATCGTACGGTTTGGTTCTGATTCCAACACGATTTTCACATATGTTTGGAAAATATGTGAAAATTACAAATGTGAGGGTAGGTTATAATCCCATTCCTTATATTTTTTGTTTCAAAAGATCCACCTTTAAACTGCGGGTTATAAGTTGTTTTTCTACTTACATATTTTAATTAAACATATTGAAAGCTGCATAACAAAAAAACATATGGCCTATTAAATGTGACAATAAGCGTATGCCTTTGATTCTTGATGACCGCATATGGGTGTGTCTTTTTACCGCCGAACACCGCCAAACACCACCGAATACCGCCGAACACCCCAAAAACATAAAAAACACGTTTTCTTAAATCACCGAGCACTAAATGTTGAAGAAATAATAAAAACATATCACAATTTCAAAGAATTTTAAAGACAGTCCTACAAATTACTCTGCAAAATGACGAATGTCGCCGACTGTCCTGAACATTCAACAGACAAGAACACCACCGAACACCATAAAGCAAGCAGAACATATATAACGTTATACCTAACAATAAATTTGCAAAAATATGAAATATTTCTATTAAAAATTATGTAGAAATTTTAATTTTTATAGCACCGAGTCCGCAACTTATATGTACCTGTTGTTATCTATCCATCATTAGACCTAGGACTAATATTAGTCCGACCGTCTCATTTGAGGTTATTTCCGAAATATCAATTTAAAATGTGAAAAGTAGTGTATTTTTATTGTTAATTGAGTATTTTATTCATTTTATTCTATTTATTGTTTATTTAATTAACATGTCATCCTGATCGGTGGTGTATACAGAGGTGTTTATGAGCTGATACTCGAGCACAATTACATATGTGTAACATTTCACTGGAAAGTTTCCTCATAATATTAGCTTTTAAATCAACAAAAATATATAAATGTCAAAAATCAAATCAAATGGTGAAACAAGTATTTGTTGATCTGTCGAAAAATATTCCATAGATTTTTCTCTATTTTCAATTTCAAATATTTATTGATAATCAAATCAAAAGGTTCATAAAAATTACGCCTGAAGTTGCTCTTATAAATATCTTTAAAAAAAAGAAAAAAAATGGGTTGGCTTCGTTTTTCGAATTTGCTTCCGAAGTTGTAAAACAGTTTGAAAACAAAAACCTGAAAATAAAAACAAAAATTAGATTGGACGAACTGATCGACAGTTATCATCTGACAATTGACATCTAATTACACGCTTACGTCATATAATGTTTAATTAGGGTGTTCGGTGCACGTGGTATGTACAGTTTGAAGATGTTCGCCGGTAAATTTGTCAGTAAAATGTATAAATTTAAAGGAATGTTAAGATAACTGCAATAAATTTTGTTATTTTCTTAGCAAAAAAAAAAAAATAATAATAATAACAAAAAAATAAAATAAATAAAATAAAATAAATAAATAAATAAATTTAAACAATAAATAAGTAAACAGGGTCTATACGAACATCATATTTATAATAGTTATTGAGTTCGGTGTTTGTGGTATTTACTACATGTTTGGTGGAGTGGAGTTCTGTTTCTTGGGTTTATACTGCAACCTCTCTATTTGCGTAAGTAAACTACATTGACTGTATAAAAGTGATATACAGTCACTGACCGTATAACACTTACTCAATGACGTCAACAATGTGTTTCCGTAGAGATTGTTCCATGACGTTGCAAGAAAACATGGATTCATCTCAGGCTCAAGCCAACGACGTCCGCTTCACTTTTTAAATCATCATTTTTACCGATAACTTTTACATTAAATTTGCTTTGTTAATGTTGCAGTATAAACACAATAACAGTACATTGACTTAACATAAACTTTATATAAGGATTCGACTCGAAACGGTGAAAATGCTCGCCAAAGGCTCGCATTTTCCCGCGTTTCTAAGCCTCATCCTTATATTGTGTTTATGTTAAGTCAATGCACTGTTATGGTCTATATATAAGGGCCGGGGTATAAAACGTTCGGGAAACTATCATTTTATTCGCATTTATTCATAATGCATTGTTTCTCTTTTAAAAAAGTCTGATATATATTTTCAGTTGGTGTTCGGTGGTTAAAAAAAAATGTGTAAATAGCATTTTTCATGTGTTCTGTTTGGGTTGTCTGTTGAACAACGAAAAATGTTGAATGTCTGTTGTTTGGGTAAAAAACATGTTATTCAAACATTCATAGTCCTTTATTAAAAAAACTTAACATTTCTCATTAAAATATGTTAATTTTTTCCACAGCTGGTGTTTTCTGATATATTTATTATACATAGATATACAACGCCTTTCGCCACCCACGGTCATCCTTTGTAAGATAAAAGGGACCAACTACTGTTTTTGTCGTCTTTGTACCCTATGTGAGTTGCCGACAATATTCAACAGTTGATTAAATTTCCTTATCAGACATCACTTCTCGATTGGTGATCGACTTGCAGTTCACCTTTCAGGTGTACACATTTACTGCGTTTGACTATTTCGATAGATTCTCGCTGAAGTCCTGATAAAAAGAGTGGAAAAATCATAAAAATCGGCCAACAATTGCAGAAATGACAACGCAAAAAGCGGTATAAATTTATTAAACTAATGCTTCAGGTATCCACATTTAAACTAAGAATAAAGTGTTTTCCGGTTTCGTCCGGAAAATAAGCTGATTATATTCACATAGCCCTTAAATTATAGCACATGATGATAGGGTCGAAGCGAGTCGAAATCGGTTATAAGGAATCAAACTTTGCCAACAAATTATGATATTTGAAGAGCAATAAACTGCTGTGGATTAAACGTTCCTCATCTGTAGTGGAATTTAAAAAAAATACTTAATTGTAGAAAAAAAATCACAGATATATAAAACCATTCGTCATAATTATGTCTCGGGGTATTTATGAATCATGAATTTGGGTTATATTACCTCCTTTACATTAATCTATTTTATACGGAAGCCCATATAGGACCTATCAATTTTTTTTAATTCGTTATATTTTTTGAATTTTGATTTTTGAATTCATTTTAACAAATTTTAGAATTTGTTATAACGAATGTAATTCGTTATAACAAATTGTTGAATTCGTTATAACAGATTTTAGAATTTGTTATAACAAATTAAATTCGTTATAACAAATTAAAAAATCTGTTATAACGAATTCAAAAATTTGTTATAACGAATTAATCCCCGGGGAATTAAATTCGTTATAACAAATTCCAGAATTCGTTATAACTAATTCAAAAATATTTTTGATAGGTCCTATATGGGCTTCGGTAATTTTATGCATTTGCAGATAGGATCTATAATCTTCAATGGTTATGTATTTTATTTGTTTGTTGTTTTCAAAACTGACTTATTTTTTTCTACCCTTGTAAAAGTTTTGTTTTTATTTCCAAGGGTCATCTTTTAGTCTTCAATTACTATTTATCACACCAAATTTTAAAATCAGGACCATATAACGCAAACAGGCACAAGTTTAAACGAAGCTCATTTTTTTTTTTCGACCACGAATAATCTTATTTCCTTGTTCTGTCAACAGAGAAAATTATAGTAAATATCAAATATTTGTATCAAAGTTGTATGTTTTTAAAGATCTATTTTTCGCTTGGACATGCGATATTTGTTTACGACAGCAAACTATTCCGGTCTTATGTATATGATATATTTATCTCTTTTATATATCTAATTTTTAAGCAATTCACGTGCTGTTTGTTTCAAAGAATTTTAGGTTATAAAGTTGTCATCCCTCAAACTCCTTATTTTAGCACCCGAATATGCGAAAATTGTCGGCTCTGAAATATTCATCCAAGTGTATGTCTCCGATTTCACACGAAAACTTCCGATAACACTATCTCTAATCGCTAAAACTGCAGTGACCACATTGTAGGACTTCCAAATTAGGATTAATTAGAAAATACTTGAGATATTTTCGGCAACACACATAGAACCTTTGAAGTACCATACGTTGTTCATCTATGTATTATAAATCTATGGTGATGATTTGTCTGTTTTGTATTGGACGTTCTAGTATATTTGCGTATTTGGTGTGATTTTTTCATGATGTATTGAATTCCTTCAAAAATATGAAATAGCTGTTCATAGCAGGTGTTTTGTGGCATTTTTCAGGTGTTCGGCAGTGTTCTGTCTATTGAATATAATGGACGGTTGTAAAAACACCATTCCATTCGCGTATTTGTTGTCATTTATTCACAATGGTTTGAATTTCTAGTAAATATATAGGATGTTTTTTATAGTTGGTGTTCGATGGTTAAAAAGAAGTGTTTTGTGGTGTTTTTTAGGTGTTCGGTGGTGTTTGGTGGTGTTCGGCGGTAAAAAGATGCACCGACCGCATATGATGAGAATTGATCTAATCATAGACTTATTATAATAAGTCTGTGATCTAATAGAGAAACAAACAAGATCACAGCATGACGTGTAGACATGACAAATACAAGTACATTACATATTCCGGCATGGATATTGGAAACCTGCCTATGAAAGAAAGATTGCAGAAATAGTGAATTTCGTGTTAACACTTTTAGGCACGGACCATTTTATTTATTTATTTTTTTTTTGGGGGGGGGGATTGGTTGGGCTGGTGTTTTTAGAAAAAAAAAATTCTGGCCCCGATTTTTGCCCAAATAAAATTTCTGACCATCATCTTGGTTTGAAAAATATAATCGGGCCCGGATCCTGTCCATTAGAAAAAAAAGCCCGGCTCAACAAAATTTCCTAGCATAGTGTATATGGAAAAAAAATAATCTGGCCGCGTAGCGGGCGAAAAAAAAAAATCCTGGCTCGGGTAAAAATACCAGCCCCCCTGAAAATCAAATGGTCCGTGCCTTACATCAAAATTTACAAGAAATTTACATCATATACCCATAATGGGAATAATCATACTATATTTTCCTTTTAAGGAAGAAAATTAATCAGAATAACCATTTTCTAAATATTGTTGAAAAAAATGTGAAACTATGTGTAAAGGGAAAATGCAGATAAAAGATTTCTGGCCATATTGTCTTTGGTTTCAATTTTGCAAAAAGAAATTTAGAAACGTAGATCTGATAAGTCCAAATTCTAAATTAAAGTTAAGCACATGGCACGTGTGGTATGTAGGTTTCAAGATTTCAAGATTTTTATTAAACTCTCTGACAGTGTACACTGTTACAAGAGGCAAATACAAACATATACAATACATAACATGGCAAACAAAACAGAGTGGATGATACACATCAATACACATACGGATAGAAATATATACATGATATGAATATTGCGTAACCATAAATCATAATATCATCAGGTCACATCAAATTTCAGTAGTAAATATTTTAAGGTGACATTATTTTTTTTTTATGTATAAACAGCTTGGAATATAACATACATATCGAGTAGACCAAATAATGCTAAGTGTGTACTACTTATATGCCACGTGGGTTATTTTAGAATGATAATCGATTTCTATTTCAAAGTGAAAACATTAACATATATATGAGTAGTGAAATATAGTGAAAATGACGGACTTTAAACAAGGATATATTTTCCGGAGAAGTAAGTATACTTTAAGATCTTAAGACATGCATGCACTCCTTGTGAAAAATGCTCTTCTTTTTTCTTTAACAGACAAATTATTACCCAAAGATAACTTTAGCTATCATGAAAAAAAAGAAGTGCATGGATTTAATATGTTTAGAATTTTTATATTTGAATACAAATGAGTCTAAAATTTAAGATTTATTAGTCAACGCTCGGACATGAGGACAATATATAACAATTACAATATATAACGGAATGAGTATATATGTATGACAGTGTAACAAAGAACGAGTAGAGTACAATGAAATTACAGTAATACAAATACATTTACATGCAAGAACTAGACATAATAATATGATATTAACAAAAGTAAACTACAAGAACATGTTTTCGACAGTATATAGGCAAGTCTAATTTTAAATATAGATGTTGGAAATAACAAAACCCTGAGTACGTGTTGGGGTGTTTTGTCTGGATTGATAGTCTTGCAGAGCCGCAAAGACAGAGGCTATAAGCATGCTTTGCGGCTCTACAAGTCTAGCAGCAATCCAAATCAAAACAACGCACTCAGAGATATATATCAATAAGCTTTATTATTTTTTTTTATTTGTTAATTGAGTTTCCGGGACCCCGAGGGCGTATGGGGGCGTTTCGTCTGGATTGATAGTTTTGCAGAGCTGCAGAGACAGAGGCTAAAAGCATGCTTTGCAGCTCCACAAACCTAGCAGCAATCCAGATCGAAACAACGCCCTAAGAGTCTCAATTATATCAAGTATACTGAGATCTTTTTTAGAAAAATTGCAAGGTTGTTCAGGACAGGTACATTGCAATATTTCAACATGCCATTCATTTTTTCTTCGCAATGATTTATACAATAATATCTAGGTATATATTTTAATCTCAGTTGAGAAATTTCATTATGTGAACACTCAAAAAGATAATGGAACTCATTTCCAATACAATCACTATTACACAAATTACAGTATCTCTCATCCCGTGGAATATTATTCCATCTGCCAGTTTCTATAGCAAATTTTATATTTGAACATCGAAATTTAGAAATATACATTCTGTTACCTTTCTTTAATTTGATAAGATATGATTCTAAACCAAAGTTATTTTTGAATGAAGAATAAATTTGTCCTCTAGAAGAACTGTCAATAATCACTATACCATTTTTGGATAAATTGGTCACATAATATTTGTCTAACAAAATATTTAACATCTGTGTTTTTTAAAGCAATTTGACTGTACCATACATAATTTAAACCAGTATTATTAAGAACAGACTCAATATTCTGAATCCACTTAGATGTACACACACCATCATTATGTAACTTATAAAATAATTGATACATTATACCTGATAATTTTGTACTGTTCAGTAACAATTTAGACCAAAAATTTAATAATCTTACTTTTACAGTTATATCTAAAGGGAATCTCCCAGTTTCACCGTAAACCATAAAACTGGGTGTACTAGATCTGACTCCAAGAACTTTTTTCAAAAACTGAAGATGAATTTTTTCTATCGAATTAATGTTTTCAAAGCCCCATATCTCACATCCATAAGTTAATATAGGAACTATCAACGAATCAAATAATTTGAACTGTAGATCAACAGGAATATTTATATTTCGTATCTTCCTATAGAGAGCATATAGCGCCTTTTGTGCTTGTTCGACCAATTTTTTCTTTGCAACAATAAATTTACCGTTATAATTGAACAATAAACCAAGGTAAGAATATGAATCTACAACATTAATACTTGACCCAAAAAGTACGAATTCATGCTTACGTTTAGATTTTCGTTTTTGAAAAACCAT
Organism: Modiolus philippinarum; assembly: GCA_002080025.1. Taxonomy (NCBI): domain Eukaryota; kingdom Metazoa; phylum Mollusca; class Bivalvia; order Mytilida; family Modiolidae; genus Modiolus; species Modiolus philippinarum. Next base: position 56,418 of record MJUU01033282.1, on the reverse strand, counting down.
AACCTTTGTTTTGTCAGTATTCACCATCAACTTCCATTCACGACAGTATTCTTCAAAAATATTTAAAGTATTTTGTAAATCTTTTTCTGATTCTGCAAGAATAATTGTATCGTCGGCATACAAAAGTATGAATAAAAGCAAGTATGTTCTAAGGTGATCAAGGCTTATTTGTGACACTGATTCCAGTCCCCGAATATTATGTTGAACAAAATAATCTTCTAAATCTGAGAGAAAGATTGAGAATAGAAATGGTGATAAATTTTCTCCCTGACGGACACCAAGATCACATCTAAAAAACCCTGAGATATCTGACCCTTTTTTGACACATGATTTGATACTATTATACATATTAAATATAACCCGCAAAATTTTTCCTGTAATATTATNATTATTCTCTACCATTTTATGCCATAACCCCAACCTCCACACGGTATCGAATGCCTTTTTAAAGTCAACGAAAGTGCAGTATAATTTTTTACCAAGCGATAAATACAATTCAATAAGTACATGTAGGCAAAACAAATTATCTGTGGTCGAGTAACCTTTTCGAAATCCAGTCTGTGCATCTGGAATAATATCATACAAATCTGCAAATTTTGAGAGTCGACTATTAAGAATAGCAGTGAATAGTTTACCTATAGAGGATACTAAAGTAATTCCTCTATAATTATCAGGATTGAGAGGATCACCCTTATTTTTGTAAATCGGTAAAATAATTCCTAGAGTCCAAATTTCAGGAATTAATCCGCTATCTAGAATTTTATTGAATAACTTTAGATACATAGGCATTAACAAATGAATAGTAGACTTTATATACTCGTTAATCACATTATCATAGCCTGGAGCCTTGCCATTTTTCAAATTTTTGACAGCTGTCATAATTTCATCATGTGTGATTTGACCGTTCAAAATTTCGTTTACGAGAACATCCTCTGTATCAGGAATTACAAAGTCAGCATTATCGTGTTCATCACTCATATTTAAATTCTTAAAATATTCATACAACTCGTCTATACATATACTTGTTTCATTCTCTTTAGATTTGTTCAAATTATTCAATATTTTCCACAACTCTCTGGGATCTGTATCTGATATAGTACGTAAATCATTTTCAGCTTTAAACTGAAAATTATTATAACATGAATTCATCTCTGTTTTATAAGCTTTACACGCTACTCTCAACACATTTCTGTTTACTTCAGTTTTGTGTAAATTATAATTTTTCTTGGCTTTATGAAAATCGGCCCTTTTCTGTCGACACGAATTCGTGAACCACGGCTGTGAAAATTTTTGTTGAGAATTTGGACGTATGGATTTACAACCAAAAGTTTCCAATGAGACTTCAGTATATAATAACCATTTTGAGCCGATTCACTATTTACATTTATCGAATCTAATTGAGAACACATATCATCAATAATCAATTTTCTCTCAATGTTGTCAACAAATTGATTTCCTTTGTCAGAGACCCATCGAACAGGCCTATTCAGTGTGTCCATTGAGTCATCATTATTATGCAAATCACTCCGTGACAAAATTGAGAGAACAAAATGTAATCTACAATGTACATCAGAGTATAACGGGTCAAACTCGCTGATCTCAAATTCAGATAAGAAGGGAAATAATTCAGACGAAGCAAGTAAATAATCAATCAGACTTGTATTGTTTGAGGTGACTTTACCAATACCCCTGTCATTACCAACTCTACCATTAACTATATACAAACAGTTATTTTTACAAAGATTTATTAACCTATAACCATATGTATTACAACGACCTTTATCACTACTACTTCTATCAAGAGGAATATTATACAAAGATAATTTCATAAAATCATATATATAATTGTTTATATCATTGATAGTATCTAATTTCAAAATATCTATAAGTTCATCATCAGGTATACAATAATAATCAATAGTTGCACATTCTGCATTAAAATCACCTATTAGAGCATACATAGAATTAGCATCTTTTAAATTAGTCAACTCATTCTCAATTTCATCAAAAGCATCCAAAGAAGAATATTTAGAGTTTTCAGGTGGTATATAAACACACCCAAATAATAAATTATAAGGTTTGTCAGGACAGATAATTTTCAACCATAAAACAAACTCAGACTCGGATTCTATAAATTTCAGATACTTTTTCAGCTCTGTTTTGTAAATAATTGTTATACCTCCTGACTTTTTGCAAAATTTTTTTCTATTCTTAGAAAAATAGCTATAGCCCTTAGGCAAGCTTAAAGTATCTAAATCAAATTTCAGCTTAACATCCTTGCAGTGGTTTATTCATTTTCTTTTATTTTAGGTCCTAGAAAGTGCTCTTGGTGAAGCTTCAACTGATAACAGTTCTCATAATGTCGACATGGATCAGAGTTCGGATATCGCAAGTTGCTCACAGGAATCCTCGGCATCTTGCAGCACCGATACAAATGATTTAGTGACATCAATTGACCGAAAAGTTCAAACGGATCCAATGAACATGAAGACAAGAACAAGAAGAATCCAAACTAGGCTGATTAATGTCATGGATATTGGAATACAATGTGATATAATCCATGCACTGCCCAAAGAAACGCCATAACTATCATTTGAGGAGCGGGATGATGATATTTATTCTCAGAATATACTGCGTGGAGTCAGTAGAAAGTCTCCCCGTGCTTGAGATGTATGCTCTTATAATATTACAGTTATGGCGTGTTTGTCCGTGTGAGAATTTCTCATACGTTTACTAATTCATTTATTTTTTTCAATTTGGCTGTTCAGTATTTTCATTATTTTTACTAAAATGTTATAATCTGTACACACGACTATTTTTGCCCTTTCAACCAAAGTTACACTGCAAGGTTTGCCTACATCTATTTCGATGTGCCCCGTGTTGTCTATCGATGTTGTTTTTGTCCTTATTTTTGTCTTTCGTCGGGCTACCTAATGACAAATATTTGTAGGCATACATTGCCCGATTTTACTTTTTTTCTCATTGACCGCTCCCGACATGTGTTGCTTCAATGACATATTTTAGCTGCGATCGATGTTGCTCAACATTTTTATTCTCTTCTTGTAACCCTGATGCTTTCAGCTGGATAACCCTGAGCATCGCCCAAGTTGGCACTCCATGGCGGGTGGGGAGCAAGGGAGTGACCTTGATATAATTTTTGTCAAGAATACCGCTTAAGTGCACGCTAGGGGCCTTCTTGATCTCGCTTGAGGGGTTGAATATTGTTCACCTCTAGTTGAAGACCCTCAGGCGACATCAAGATGAAGACAGGAATAAAAGCCCTGTCCTTGATAAACTGGAGTTTTCTATGTATCGTGTGCGTTTTTGTCACATGTACATTCACTCCATATCCTTTCATTTTTCCTATCTTCAACCATCAACATGGACCAAGCAGAATACCATGACTTGCTCGACTCGGGCTTTTATAGCAGCATCGGCGATGCTTTAGACGATGAAGATTTAGATCCAAATTTTGATCCAGATTCGGATTTTATGGACAGTTCAGATGATCAAGATTCCGGTGATCAAGATTCCTGTGACGATCCTATTACAAACTACAAGTTGGAGAAAACAGACGATCCTGTTGATGAAAAATACTATGTTGTATCTGAAAGTGCATTGACGGAGTTACTTTCGGCATGTCGAGTCTGTGGTGCAGATTGCGCATCACTTATAGACTTCACAAGAGGGAGCATGATAGCCACTTCTTCAGTATGCACAGTTTGACATATTTCAAGGTGGCAATCACAATCTATGCAAAATAAACTGCCATGGGGAAAGGAGTAGAGCCACGAAGGTCCAAAATAGGCCTAATGTCAGATCTTTACAGTATTTGTGTTTTTTATAGAGGACACTAGTATTTGCACAAAAATTACTTCAATCCCAAAGATGAACACACTCTGTTGCCATGGCAACGACTTTTTCATAGTTTGCATCTACACCTTAAATTCTCTTCTTTCCATTAAGTATAACTGTTATTAAACTACATACATCGAATATATTGCTATATACAATGTATTTCAATTGTTTCGAACATAAATGACAAATCTTTATGTCATTGGTTCTCTCGTTGCAATAGTAACTGCTATTTTATTACCCAGAAAGGAATAGAATGCTTATTAAAGATTTTATGTTATAAATATTTTCTTGCAAAAATACATGCTAATTGACTAAGAATGGGTAAAATGTTTACAAATGATTTAATATCAAATTTAGTGGTAGAATTCTTGACGACTGTCATAATGTTGCCATAGCAACGGGCAATCTTGTGTCCAAAAAAACCTATGTTTGCATTCAAAGTGCCACCAAGTTAAAGAGTTAAAGAGTTATTTCTTAAATCCAGCAAGCCGAATAACCGAGGTCGATCAAAAAGTTTACTAACACTTTGGTCTAGTAAGTCAATTCCAATACAACTATTGTACTGTAACCATAGCAACGGGCAATGTTGTGTCAAACCCCTTTGTGTATTCCATGTGTTCTTAGAGCATATCCAAAATCATGTGTAAAGGTAGAGTAATAAAAGAACTGACAGAAGTGTCAGAAAATTTCACAATTAAGTTAAAGTCTAGTTCAATCATAACTGTCATGTCAACCCATGTATTGTTGCCATGAAAACGAAGAAAATTGAGGGAAAGAAAATCTACAGCTAACAATGCATGATGCCGACTGACCACATAAGAATCAAAAACTTGGACAATATGTTAAAGTGTAGTGAATGCATGGCAATCATAAAAAAAATGTCTAAGCAACCAAACTTTGTATTTAGTGATAAAAAATTCATTTACCAAAAGTACTAGGTGATGCCACAAAGAATGTAAAAGAAGCGGATGTGTCACTTTTCAACCTGCTAACATTTTCAGTATTTTGATTTCGGTCCTGTACTAAAAACCGATTTTATTTGGAAACATAGAATATATATATAACCTTTTTTGTAAACTATGTTTTAAACTAATGATAATCTTTCTCGTGCAAATCTCTGTTACTCAGCTACTTCAAACCAGATAGAGACATCGATGTAGTGTTCTGAAAACCATTCATGTTCCAAACTACCAGTACCCAGATTGCCCCTGTGGCGATCCTTATGAGGATGCTTTTCATTTCCTTCTTAGATGTCAACTTTTTCAAAATCAAAGATGTGAACATTATGCGTAAATTAATAACTGCACCTTGAGACACTATGGGAGATAAAACGAATTATTTTTTAGTAGACATGCGTACTTTCATAAGACAAACAAATCGATTCATGTGATGTATGCTAGCTTTTATCTATCTATACTCTTTTTCATATACGTATACATATTTAAGATATTCCAATGTTAAAAGTTGCGTTTTGTTGGTGTATAGGAAAAATGAAAGGATATGGAGTGAATGTACATGTGACAAAAACGCACAAGATACATAGAAAACTCCAGTTTATCAAGGACAGGGCTTTTATTCCTGTCTTCATCTTGATGTCGCCTGAGGGTCTTCAACTAGAGGTGAACAATATTCACCCCCTCAAGCGAGATCAAGAAGGCCCCTAGCGTGCACTTAAGTGGTATATCTACTATGCTGCCATAAATTGCTGCGATTAAAGAAGGGTATGTTTCAATAGGTATAACTGATGCCAAATCCTATTGTATCTCTATGGAATAAACTATTATTTAACTAGACTAGGCATAAACACTGAAAATTTAGTTTTTGATAATTTTGGTGGGTAGTGTCAAAGCGTATATATTGCATTAGTATGTGCCACAGCAGTTACTCGCTGCATTTGGAATAACACTACTGTCCAGCTGTAATCCACATCATTATCCAAAAGACGTCGAAATTATTATTAGCAAAAGTAAATTAGTATCAAAGAACAGAAAAATATTTGAGTACAGGATTTACCAATTTTCGCGGAACATTAATTTTCAACAAGAGAAATTTGAACAATGAACTTCAAAATTGACTGTTGCTATATATATCGTCATTATCGGTTTCTATCATTATTGGGAAACAGTTACAATTGTCATCAAATATCATACATTTAGTTTTACCTCTACGATTTGGCTACAATTGCATTTGTTTATGAAAATGATTTTAAAATTGTGCATGAAATTGTGAAAATCTGGCCTTAATTCGTTAAGTTATGTATGTTTTCTTGTTACTTAGAAAAACGGTTTTCATGAAGCTGGTTTATAGTTAAAGGTATGCTTAAATAAAAATTCAGGTCTTCTAGATGTATTTTGTAGTTTCTAATCCTGTAATAGTAACACAGTGCACCTATATTGGTCTGATTTGGGTATCTTAGTTTTATGACTGATGTTGATCTGAATAAGGCCTTATCAATTGATTCTATGTCTGACACTAGTGATTGTATAGAATGTAAAACACAAACAAAAACGTTAAAAATTTAAACTACACGACAAAAAAATGTTGTTTCCTCTTCTTGGTGTACTCTATGAAGACCTATGAATTGTTATTTCTGTTCACTTTTCTGCTACAGCAAACAACATTTCACAGAGTACACAAATACAAGAAACACGAAATAACATTTTATCAAGTACAGCGTTTACACAGTGTGGACAAAGAATTTGAAATCAATAAACAATAAATGAAACATTTTGTCATTTTGCATCAATCTGAAATACAGCCGGAGATTAAATTTATACCCAAGCATTTCCCCTACTTTTCTTGAAACTGGTGTGAATGAAAATAAAGTATTAAACCCGAAGAGTTTGGATGACTAACAGAATGAAAACAAACTTGAGACAAAAACGAGAGACAAAATATACTAGATTTTAGTATTCGGAAAATGCTCGCGGTTCCGGCTCAATTAGCTTAAATCTCCAATGCTGCTGGAAATTATAATATTATATACTCATTTAAATATCTCAAATCTGATTTGTTCAAATCGTGTCACATGACATTTGAGACATATGGAGAAATTATGATCATTTTACATGCATATTCATTTTATTTAAATTAGAAAAAGAATCACGTGACTTATTTGCATTCTCACCAACGTCAACTTCGTCAAACAGCTTTTATTGCTAAAACACGGATATTTGGTCTTACCCGTTACTGTATTCCTTTTTAAAATCACTTTGACACTTCCTTCTGACGTTTTCAATGTCAAAACAAAACGTAAATCGAGAATTTTTAGAGAAAACGCTGATTTCATAAATTGATACATCTTCAAACTGGGGCATATTTAGCTTCCGTGGGAACTTCGGGTTTACAAAGTACATAATTAAGGTTTGTAGCAGTATTTTCTTTGGCACTCAAAGTTTTGTTGTCTTACCATGTATCTTGTTTTTGTAATGACTTTGCACTTAAACTTTGACAATGAAACTAGGGAAGTTCACGTTTTCAGTCATTTAGTCAAAATATTTATGATGGGATGTTAAAGAGCCCCCGCTTCGGATTTTCATATGGCTTGGGAACTTTGAAATTATCTTCTAAGACAATCTGACAGGATACGTTTGACTGCATATCAAATGTCCTATCAGAGTTTAACCTTGTATTTGATCTGCAACTAAGTTTTTAGCCAGAATAGCTATTTTTCACAATTTTGCCTATCAAATATAATGGCATTCCGGCAACCGTATTTGACTCTGCAATAAAATATGCAAATGAGCAAAAATGCACAAGATTTCTCCATATGATTTCGCTGGGTCAACCGGCTAGCGTTGGGTCGAATAGGAAGGTCAACCGGTGAACAAGAAAATTCGATATAATATAACAGTTACCACCCTAGATAGTGTGTGACCCAGCGGTTTCTCTCCCCCTCGAAATTTAGGTCACCCTCGAGCAAGCTCTCGGGTGACCTTAATATCTCGGGGAGAGAAACCACTGGGTCACACACTATCTATGGTGGTAATTGTATACTGTCGCATGTCTACCCACTATTTCCATGTGGAAGTATTCTTGATTTTTTAGCTGTCGACAGTATATCCGTTAGAGACCAGTAATGACCAAGTATCTTCACAATGGGTGATATCCAGGTTCATGGTAGGATCTGGTTTGAACTCCCTAATTTATCATTTTGTAAGAGTTATCTTTCTTGGATGTGGACAACCACAAATATTCAAGACTTCAAAGTAGGTGTTTTATTCACACAGATCTCGTTGAATTAATCTTCAGTGATTTTGTACTGATTATAGAATCTTTAAAATCACTTGATATAAAAATATTTTCTTTTATACTATCATTTACTTTACTTACAAACCATGAAATCAGTTGCCTGTCACTGACAGAAATATTTTATTTCCTTTGACCATATCTCTAATGAAATGTTCCAAAATGTATTACTCCTTTTGCTTCTCATATTGGCAACTTTGATTTTCTCAAAAATAGTTCCATTTTTGAAAAAATCACGTTAGAATTTTTCTATTTTCCTTAGTGCTCATTAAAACAAGGAATTGGGAACCAGTTTTTGTCCACACCGGATCTGTCTAAAAGTATAAATTAGGGAGTGCAGACCATGAGCTTGGATGTGGTCTATTGTAGAAACATCATGACGAAATGCACTAGTTGAAAATGATGCATTTTCATATGTATGCACTTAAAAAATTATCATGTGGTGTATTTTGTTAAGAGTGAAAGGCATATTCAATACGGCATTTCATTTACTTCGAAATTAAAAATTTTTGGTAGTAAGCATTGTCGTTTTTAGACAGTTGTGTTGTTTCAGCCTATCCAGCATTGCTTAGTGCAAACGCCTAGAACTTTACGGATTTTTTTCAGGCATTCCATATATTTCCATTCCGCTCTGAACCGGTAACTGACAATTAATATTATCTGGAACTTATGCAAGTTGTGCATTCTTCGCCCGTAATAGACTTCATATTATGTATAAGGAAATGTTAGTTTCATTTGCCTTTGAATATGTAATTTATATTTTATTCATAAGCTCGGTTCGTTCCAATATCGCATAATCAAATTTTATTTGTTAAACACACAGTCACTCGAAATTATACTATGTACTGACACAAGTGTATACATGTAGTTTCAATGTAGCCACACTAAAAATGAAGTGACTGTGATGTATATTTACATTGAAAAGCGTGACAAAAATTCCATTACCATATCAGTGATTCTCAAAATTGTGACCCACATCGTAATATGACTGTCCTTCGTTAAAAAAATTGTAAAAATTACTTTTCTTTTATAAACAAAACGTTATTTTGTTTTGTCACACATCTGAAGAAAACAAATTAACAAACAGTAGCATGACACTATCAACAATTTTGGCACCAGCTGGATTTAAACAACCAAATTTTAACTAAAATTTCATGTCGCTAGCAGAATTTAATTTTTGAGGTTGACGTCGTAATTATTGAATCCGGGTTTTTGATATTTTACAACTAATTTTTAAGACGGAAGGCACTTTGTTTTTTAGTGTATGCAACTATAAACAGACACCTTAAAGTATAAAACTTTGAAAATTTAGTATTCAAGCTGTCGCTAATTTTGTATTAACAAGCGTTACCGAGAAAGCAATGCGCATAAACAAGTTATAACTTGGTGATAATTCAGGAAAAATGGAGAAAAATGTATGTTGGGGACATCTTATGTTCAAATGGAATAGAAATGCTTGCATCGATACTTGACTTTTTTCCATATGAACTTTCATTTGTCATTTTGAAACTTGTCGCCAATAAGAAATTAACATCCGTGACCAAGGTTTGTCAGTCATGTAACATGTTTAGGGAGTTTGTTTCCAGTCAATATCTTAAGGGAACATACAGATATATTAGACAAATGCAAGAATCAGTTACATGTCAGAGTTTCTATCCAGTCAGCAGTCAAAATATTGGGAGGGTCATTAACTTCCGTTACCATTAACAAGCGTGACCAAATTACTGGACACAAAATAAAAAA
>MJUU01033282.1:1660-46273 GCA_002080025.1 Modiolus philippinarum | reverse complement strand
AACGAAACACAAACTATTAATTATGGCCAAAAAGTAACGGATGTTAAAACTGTAACGAAAAATTATTTTGTAAGAAAATTCTTCATAGTTTCGTCAATTTTTTTGAATTCTAACATTGATCATGATTTGTATCAATAGTATACAATTGTTAAATTATACGATATTCATTTGAACGTCTTTTGATGCAATATCTAACGGAAAGATGTTCAAAGGGGGGCATTTTTAAGCCTTCTGTTAAAAGGGGGAGACATGTTAAAGTATTTTCTATTTAACAGTTAGGCACGGTGAACAATATACATGAAAAATCGCAAAAATATAAAGGAATAATTAAAAGAATATCTAAAATGGCAGAGGCCTACTGTGATAGAATTGAAACTCGATTACAGAAGATGATCCACGTTTGTAGAAATTAACATCCGTTACCAACATTTAAGGAACACTGGTGACTTTGAATTATTCATGTTTTTTACGTTCCGTCGTAAAAGTAAAAACAGAAAAACAATCATTGAATTGATACTCATTTTTGGTCTCCTTTATCTTCAGTGCTCGATTTAGCCAGAGACACATGTTTACACAAAATGTATATGATGAATTTGATCATGTAGTAATATCTTTAGTGAAAGGGGAATCGTTCACAGAAGCAGGATTGGCAAACAGTAAATGATGAAACTTTTCCCCAAACCATGTGATCGTAATCCGAGAGACGGTCTTCCACTGAGAAATGGTCACTTAAGGAGATTTGATTCATTTAAGAGGCTTTTCCAATTGCAATGATTAACATCCGTTACAATGAGATTTCGCTCTATTTCAAATTGCCATTATAATACAAACATGCTGAGGTTTAAAGTTTACAAGATTTTCGAGAACTAAAGTCATTTAAAGTTTAAAACAACCAAGGAACAGAGCGACAGCGTCGATTTATTGTAAAAATAAATAAATTAAAGGTCATAAAATATTGATGTATTTTTGAACATTTTTTATTATGATTTTTTACAGGGATTTTTCACAGAAAAAATTGTCCGACAATGTAAACAAATTTTTTGTTTGCTATATATGCTTGTATTCAAAAATATCATTACATTTTCTAGTGATATTTCAGGGTATCGATGTTCAAAATCACGTAATTGTATTACTGGTAGTCTGTTTAACATCCGTTACCAAGGATTTAAGGGGTTCTTCTAAAATTGCTGTATAAAAATAATTCAAAGAGATATGTGGAGGAAATTTTATAGATAGACTCCAAAATGCCAATACTTCCCGAAAAAATCATCTTTTTATGTTTCTTTAAAATAATATTTTTTCACATTTCTGCTGTGGAAGTGGGACACAATTTTGAGAATGACTGTCATACCAGAAAATGCACCAAGTTGGTACACTGGTAAAATGAAAACAGGAGAGAAGTGTAATTCATTACACTCCTTCCTTAGAGCAGGAGTATACATAAAAACGCAGACAGATTTCTTTAAAAACCACATGTTAGAAATGTTTTTCATGTATTTCGGTTAAACGACTGCTACAATGTAAAAAAATTTACTTTTTTGTGTGTTCCGCCGTTCATGGAAGTTGCAAAAGTCAATTTTCGAAGTGGCCACAGCCTTCGACCAAAATATACTCAATGGAATTTACTTTTATAATTGTTTTTCTATTCATTAAAGATAAAAATATTTTGGTCGAAGGGTGTGGCCAAACTGAAATTTGAGAAAATATGTTTGAAATATACCGATTTTTCTCAAAATCTCCATACTTGCGTAAACGGCAAACCTCATAACCCATTATGACGTCATCGAAATGCGAAAACGAAACACATACGTAATGTTCGATACATATTAATGGAAATGGTGACCTATTAACATTAAAATGTGACAATTCATTTTTGGTCAAAACACTGGGCCGTTTTTGGTCCTTTGTGGCTCTACTCCTTTGCTTGTAGCAAGTGCCATTGTACTGAGTGGATGCAACACCTCGAAAGTTTTGAGGATGTTCGAGCACATGAAGTTGCAAATGGTCAGCCAAAGGACAGTTGCCAGACTCCAAAGTGCATACTCAATCCCTGCCACTATTGAGGAATTTGACAGTAAACAAGCTGATATAGTAGAGGAATTAAGAGGTAAATATGCATTTTTTGTATTCTTAGGGTTTTCTTTTGTTTTTTATTTTGTGTGTGTGTGTTTTTTTTATTATGATTTCAGATTAAATTGGTATCCCATTTTCAAATACATATACAAGTACATCTTGTATGAGTTGGGAGAGGCAAGGGTTCCAATAACAGCATAACAGCGGACTGATTTTCCAATAATAGATATTGGAACATTCCTGATAACTGTAAACTGATACTTCAAAGAAAAGATAACAGGGAACTGGACATTACAATAACAGATAACAGAGCATCAATTTTACACAGTTANCTCACGTGCCCCCCCCCCCCCCCCCATTTTTGAAGGTCTCATGATGACTACAAGCTGGAAAACAAAAACATCGCCCCGCTTTTGGTTTTTACACCTATTTTGGGGGGACTTCTGGGACCTTTCCTAATGTACATTTACTCCATATCCCTTTATTATACAAGTGCTTTATATCGATTTATTCAAAATATATTTGCAGACAGGGTCTGCGTTGGCTAGAACGTTGAACACATCCTTTACTTCTTAATTTTAACTCTTCAAGCACATTTGCACATCTTGATTTGTGATTTTTTTCACATATTTCAGATAAAGAAGTGGTTTTGGGAGGGGATGCTAGGTGTGACAGTCCAGGGTACAGCGCAAAGTTTGGATGTTATACACTAATGGATTTGGAAACCAGTAAAATTGTAGAATGTCGCTTAATACAGGTACAATAATGTTTATTTCTGTTTGTGTATGTTTACATGTTTTAGTTTTGTATTCAGATGGTTCAACTTTGGCGTTTTCTTTTTAACGTGTAGTTTTCTCTATGTATTTTAATATATGAATTATCTTGTTAGATGAACTATAAAATGTCGTAAAGTCATTTTGGTACATATATTTGTTCCTCATCAGCAACACTGGGACCAATCTTAGGCCCCTCTTTGGTTTCATTTACTAATGTGATATATTTTAGTACAATTTTTAAAAATAGACGATTCAATTTGATAATATTATTTACTATCATGCATACAAAAGTGATTGAGAATTGTGAAGGATTTCTGAGATATACGATGGACAAAAAATGTCTTTTGATGGACGAACGGACGGACACGTTGATTCCATTATATTCCCTTTCGTTGCGGGGTTATGAAAAAGAAAAATTTAATATAATATACAAGTACATATCCATTCTTAGTGTTGTTTTAACAGAGTACAATTACATGTAACACCATTTCTTTTCATCGTTGTGTACAAGTACATATCGCATCAGTTTTTGTATTGCTTTTGTGTTCGTTTGTATTATTTTTTTATATAATTTCATATTGCTCATTCTTTTGTGGTACAAGTCGATATCATATCTTTCCCAGCCCAACTTTTTTCAATGTGGGACAAGTATATATCGTATCCATTCTATGCACTGTTCGTTTGTTTTACCAGTCCGTATCTAAGTATGTTCAAGTACATATCAAACCCATTTTTGTGTTGAATTTAGATGTTGTATTATATGTCCATGTCTTTTACTCCGCTCTGAACAAGAAAATATGGCATCAACGTTCTGTTTGTTTATTCATTTATTTATTTTATTTTTATTTATTTTTATTTTAATAGTTAGTTTTTTTTTATTATTTGTTTTTTTTTGTTTTTGTGTTTGGTGTTTTTTTTTTGGTTTTTATCTAATTTTTGTTTTTTTTTTTGTTTTGTTTTGTTTTTGATTTTGTTTTGTTTTTTTGTTTTGTTTTTTTTTTGTTTTGTTTTGTTTTTTGTTATGTTTTTTTTTGTTTGTTTTTTGTGTACCAATTTTTATCTCATTCGCTTTTCTTGTTGTATAAGTATATGATGCAACTTCTTACGACCCTTCTGTGGCCCAGCTAAGTATTTGCACAAAATATTTTCAATTTCATTTATATTGGCTGTTTAAACAGGTAAGCCAGATTTGTTCATGTTTTAAATAGTTATATCGTCGAATTCAGTCGTAAATACGGAGAAGAATGGATATTTTTCCAGTGAGTTTTCTATTAAATTTCGCGGAAATATAATTTGAAATATAAAACGAAAATGTTTTCTTTAAAAATTCGGATGACATTTACAACTATGGTATTCTAAATTGCATGTTTCATGAACGTATACATTTTTATCTTGCGGAGGTGGGGACTCTTCATTCAGAATTGAGTTTTGAAAAAAAATGAACCCCCATTGAAATGTAAGTATATTTTTCGATTCTCCACCTTCCGATTCTGAAAAAATAGATTCCCCAATTTCCATTGACAAACTCTTCAGAGGCCCAACTGCAGGCTTAGTTAGCCATTGATAGACAAATTGTACAGAGGCCTTGTATTGTCACAATTAGTGTCATGTCAAACATGGAGACATTCCGAACGCACCGTGTGAGGTATAAATAATTGGTTTCGTTTCCCTATTCCACCTTTCTCAATCGTAGCCAAAACGTAGTAGTTTGGAACTAAGAACCTAGTTCAATAACAGTGTAAGTTTTACTATAAATTCATTATATTTGGATGAAGATGGATTTATTTAACGTAACTACACAACAGTTTATTGTGGTGAAACTCGCTTCCATTAATCAGAACCCTTAGGAATAACAACGGAGCTTCGGTGGGGCAAATATTGGGTCCCTGAGTCCTGCAATATTGCCACAGGAATTCTCTCTACAAGGGGTTTGCTAGGCCCAGAGAATTCTACCCTCCCCGCAAATACGTGGATCACGATAATACACTGAATGACTGGGATATACCTGTCCTGCTTGGTGTCATCCGACTCCTCGTGGTCCTATTCACTTTGGAGTTCTGCTCGACTGGTTACTTAGCGGGAAAACCGGGATCCCTCTGGTGTCACCATCCATCCCCGGTATGGAGTACTTCGGGAGTTCTCGGTGTCCACCATAGTTGTAATGGTACCTAACTGGGGAACCCCCGTATGACGTGCAATTTTACCACATTATTGTAAATATCAGCTCTACAAATCGATTGCATAATTTGCTATAAATATCGATTTTAACGGAATGTTCATCTCACACAGAAACGTACAACTGTTGATTATAATTATATTTACAACTTTCAATAAAGTATTTAAAGTTTTTATGTATTATTTCCGTCTAAAAGGGTTGTTATTCAGTTGCATAATTTGTATAAATATAGAATGTACGGCAAGCAATTAGCGACATTTATATACATCCAGATATAATTATGGAACACATATTCCGTGAGTTACAGCAATTCAACTGTATTCTTCCATGACTATACCGGAACTCGATGTTTGATATTACACAGACACAGGTCATATTTGTGTTTATTTATGCAAATTATTGTGTGTATAAATATGTTGACATTTTACTTATAACTATGGTAGCTTAAGTGGACTTTAAATTCCCGCTATTTTGGACACATAACTTATGATTGTTAATTATTGTATTTTTCAGGTTTTTACCAATTGTTCACCGGCTAATTAAAATAGTTGATCCACACTGGGTTTTTATTTTGAATTGGGCCAACGAACTAGGTTAAGCTCGCTGAGTCCGGCTCAGTACAGTAAAAACACTTGGTTTCTTACTGTCCCCGTACAGTAAAAACACTAGAACCAGCCTGAGTTCCAGACCTCATTTTGGACCACTGGTAGCACCGTTCCTGCTGCAGGCAACACAGTTACAGGACACCGTTTCTTCCTGTTCCCGGACAGAAGACAACACTGTCACTCAACTATGGTAACACCGTTCCTGTTCCAGGCGACACAGCTACAACTGGATTAGACAACGTTCATCACAATGATTGTTAATCAGACAGAAATGCCCGAGGAAGCCATTTCAACAGTTCCGGACACCAGGGTCCGGACACTTACATAGAAAGAACAAGAACAATATTTACAGACATGTGACAAACATCGTCAAGACGTAGAGTATTTATGGACAATGCTCGACTCCCTGCTTCAGGAAGCTGAAGATCCTCCCGTTGGGCTACGGGATCAAAGAACCTTAGAGCAAAATATAGCTAAAGCAAATAGCAGGTACCAAAGACAACTTAGTACTTTCAAGGCCTACCTGAAGACTATCAGGGGCGAGGATAGTAAACGAGAAATGGAGGAATGCTCCACAATAGCAGATATCCGCCAACGTGCCATTGACGATGCCCTGTGCTACTTACAGGAAGCTAGCAGTGCTTTGACGCCTAATAAATCATCAAAGGCACCTAGTAGCAGCTCATCGTCCCACAACAGTAAATACCATTCACAAGGTGGGACGTCTTCACGTACAAACGCTTCCACTCTGGTTAAACGTAAGAAAGCAAAAGCTGAAGCGCTCAAAGCAAGCCTTGCTTTCGCAGAAGAACAGGCAACTTTATCAAAGCAGGAAGCCATGTTAGAAGAATCTACAGCTCGTCAAAAGGCTGAAATGGAAGCAACTACAGCTCGTCAAAAGGCTGAAATGGAAGCAACTACAGCTCGTCAGAAGGCTGAAATAGAGGCAACAACAGCTCGTCGAAAGGCTGAAATGGAAGCAACTACAGCTCGTCAAAAGGCTGAAATAGAGGCAACAACAGCTCGTCGAAAGGCTAAGATGGCTGAGATGGAAGCAACAGCGGCTCGGAAGAGAGCCGAGCTAAAGGCCGACCAAACATTGCTAGAGGCAAGGAAAGAAGCTGTCATGGCAGAAACTGAAGCCAAGATCCTGGATGACGATAGTAGTCAAACAGGAGTTGATAGTGAAGACCAGCGAAGTCAGTTGCCTCTAGATGAAGCAGACCCGCTACAACGGGTTCAACAATATGTTGGAGAACACTCCTTCAATGTTTCAAATGAGGAGGTACAAAATATCCCGTCAGTAGTATATGGGGCCTCCAGACCACCGGAAGTTACGTCAACCCCAACAGTAGTATATGGGTCCTCCAGACAGCAGGAAGTTACGTCAACTTAAACGGTAGTATATGGAGCACCAGAGGTAACATCTACTCCAGCTTATGCTGGACCACCTCGAAAATCTCAGTCTGTTACATTTCAGCTTAACAGAGATGCACCAGCATTTGGACCATCATGTCAGCACTTATCACGTGACATGCCAATACCAAGTTCACAAGCAGTAAACCTGGAGATTGACAGGACTGTAAACCAGACTTCAGATATAACCAGATTCCTTCTCCATAAGGAAATACTGTTATCTGGTCTTACTAATTTCAACGACCATGCTGAATCCTACTTTGTGTGGAAAAATAGCTTCAAGTCAGTTGTTAATGAAGCCAGTGTCTGACTCACAACAGTTAAACTTCCTAGTAAAATGGCTGGGAGTTGAGTCTTCAAAACAGGCTGAAAGTATAAGAAGGTCATGTGAGAACTCCACTGAATGTCTCAGATTGCTGTGGGATCGTTTAGATACCAGGTATGGATCTTCTGAATTGGTGGAAGCGTCAATAACGGACAGATTGGCGAAATTCCCAAAACTGACAAACAAGGACAGTGCACGTCTGTATGAGTTGTCCGATTTATTGTCGGAGATAGAACACATCAAACAGAATCCTAAATTCCAGTCACTTCTGGGATATTTTGATTCTTCATCTGGAATAAGGCCAATTGTCAGTAAGCTCCCTTATGGACTCCAAGAAAAGTGGACAACGAGAGCCGCAAGGTATAAGTCGTCCAAGGATGTACCATTTCCACCATTCGCCGAATTCTCCAGATTCCTTCGGGAAATAAGCAAAATCAAAAATGATCCCGGATTCTGTTATGAACAAGAACAGCAAACAACTCCAAAGTATTCCGGAAGAAAACCACCCGTGACCAAAACCCGGGTATCATCTCACAAGACTGATGTCGACAAACCAAGTAAAGACATTGGGGACACCCTGCCCCAGTGTACAGAGAACGGAGCACCAGACAGGTGTGTCATACACAACACAAGACATTCATTAGACGAATGTAGAGGATTCAAGTCCAAATCAATTGAGGAGCGAAGAGAGATCCTCAAACAAAACAACCTATGTTTAAGGTGTTGAGCCTCTACAACCCACAGGAGCAGAGACTGAAAGGCGAAGATTTACTGCAGAGACTGCGGAAGCAAGCAACACACCACTGCCTTATACATAGTCAGGAAGGCATCTTCAGTTGGCCCCGTACAACATCACGGCGGGGAGGCAGTACAACATAACGGCGGGGAGGCAAGTAATGCAAGCAGTACTGACAGAACAGTAAACTCATCTTGTACAGAGATCTGTGGAAATAACACATGCAAATCATGTGCCAAGATTATCCCTGTCAGAGTGCATCATAGGGACAACTCCAACAAGACTCTTGAAATGTATGCAGTTCTTGATGACCAAAGTAATAGGTCCCTAGCATCGCCAGAGTTCTTTGAATTCTTCAATATTGAAGACCAACCAGAAAATTATACTCTGACCACTTGTTCAGGCCGTATTGCGACCAGTGATAGGGCCAAAGGTTTTATAGTCCAATCTTTACACGGACATGAAAAGTTAGAACTGCCAGTTTTAGTAGAATGTGATTACATTCCAAGCAGCAGAGACGAAATCCCGTCGCCAGATTCTGCCCTACACTTTCCACATATGAAAGATTTAGCTGGAAGAATCCCGCAAATCAAAGATAGCAGGAAGATAATGTTGCTCATAGGAAGAGACCTTCCCGAAGTCCTACATGTCCTAGATTATAGATATGGACCACCTGGATCACCTTCTTTGAAAAAAACATTTGTCCTACCATCTGGTCAACCTACGACACTAAGACCATGTGAAAGGAAAATCTGTGTACGGGAACCAGATCCCGCTTGTTTCAATACTGCAACCAGAACAGTAGACATACCAGAATATGATATCTTTGCTAAGACAAAGGATGACGACAAACCAGGAATGTCGTATGAAGATAAAACATTTATGAAACAAATGGACAACCAGATTGTAAGGGACTCCACAGGTATTTGGGTATCTCCGTTGCCATTTCGGACACCAAGACAACGACTTCCAAACAACAGGTAACAAGCTGTTAAAAGAACGGAATTCCTCGAAAACAGTCTGAGGAGGAACGCTCTCAAAAGAGAACATTTCTTAGAATTTATGTCAAAGATATTAGACAACAACCATGCGGAAGTTGCTCCGCCATTGCAAGAACAAGAATAATGTTGGTATTTACCGTTGTTTGGAGTATACCATCCCAAGACACCTGAACAGATCAGGGGTGTGTTCGATTCATCTGCAAAGTTCGACAGAGTATCCCTCAACAGTGTTTTGATGTCTGGTCCAGATCTATCAAACAGCTTACTGGGAGTCCTGATACGTTTCAGGAGAGAGATGGTTGCTGTTATTGCTGATGTTCAACACATGTTCCACTGCTTTGTAGTGAGAGAAGATCACAGAAACTACCTTAGATTCCTGTGGTATAAAGACAATGATATTGATAAGGGATTGATAGAGTACCGAATGAGAGTCCATGTCTTCGGCAACAGCCCATCCCCAGCAGTGGCAACGTTGGGGCTACGTAAGACAGTACAGGCCGCAGAGCCAGAGTACGGCCAAGATGTTACAAACTTTGTGACTAAAGACTTTTATGTTAATGATGGATTAACTTCATACCCAACAGCAGAAGAAGCCATCAAAGTGGTCAAAGACACTCACGCAGCATTGAAGAAGTACGGAAATCTTCGTTTGCACAAGTTTGCATCCAACGGTGCTGAAATTATGTCTGCATTTCCAACGAGTGATTTAGCTACAAACTTGAAAGACTTAGATCTGTAAGCTAACAACAAACCACTCCAGCGTAGCCTTGGATTAATATGGGATGTCAACACAGAAATGTTCCTATTCCAGCTATCGCTGGACACGAAACTTATAACGAGACGAGGTGTATTATCTACGATAAACAGCATATATGATCCACTTGGATTCTTAGCTCCAGTGATCATCCAAGGGAAGCTGATTCTAAGCAAACTGACTTCAACAACAGTTGATTGGAACGAACCAGTTCCGGATGACATTGCATGGGAAAACTTTGCGAGATGAACTGCAAGAACTAGAAACATTACATGATAGTAAGACTCGACCTCATGTTTCTCCAGAGATTCCTGTTGCCAAAACATTCTCAATAGCACATAATCCTAACATAGGTGCTGGGAGATTCCAGCACTTCTCCACCTGGATTGCCCTGATATGTAGCACTGAATTCCTGAAACGTTCGTCCCGTCTACGTCTGAATGGGAGTTCAAAGCTTGAACCTGACAACACTTCACTTCAAGAAGCAGAAGATTTCAACATATCATCACTTCAAGTTTATGAAGAAAATATAGACTGTATAAGTCACAAGAAACCTATTGGCAAAGCAAGCTCAATTGCCAATCTCAATCCGCTTTTGGATGAAAAAAGACATACTCTTCCAGATACTTCTCCGGATATTCCCGTTACAAGAATATTCACAACTGCAAATAATTCCTTCGTAGGAAGTGGAAGACTCCAACACATATCAACCTGGATAATGCTGTATTATGATTTACCGTGTTTATCTTTCATCTGTGAATTCAAGATCAGTTAGCGATCACCGAGATAATTCTTCTGGTGGAAGGTATATAAATTTTATTCAGTGAATATTATGAATATGTGATAAATTTCTGTTGTTTATTTAAATAATAGTGATATCAAGTAGATATCAGACGGGGAGTGTATTGTCACAATTAGTGTATAGTCATGTCAAACATGGAGACATTCCGACCGCGCCGTGTGTATTATAAATAATTGGTTTCGTTTCCCTATTCCACCTTTCTCAATCGTAGCCAAAACGTAGATCTATGAATGTCCAGATATTAGTTTGGAACTTGGAATACCTAGTTCAATAACAGTGTAAGTCTTACATTATATTTTCATTATATTTGGATGAAGATGGATTTATTTAACGTAACTACACAACAGTTTATTGTGAATATCAGCTCTACACGTTGATTACATAATTTGCTATAAATATCGACTTTAACGGAATATTCCTCTCACACAGAAACGTACAACTGTTGGTTATAATTATATTTACAGTTTCAACAAAGTATTTAAAGTTTTTTATGTATTATTTCCGTCTACAAGAGGAAGATAAACAACCGTTATTCAGTTGCATAATTCGTATAAATATAGAATGTACGGCAAGCAATTGGCGACATTTGTATGCATCCAGATATAATTGTGGAACACTTATTCCGTGTATTACAGCAATTCTGCTGGATTCTTCCGTGAATGTACCGGAACTCCATGTATAATATTACAAAAACACACGTCATATTTGTGTTGATTTATGCAAATTATTGTGTATTTAAATATGTTGATATTCTACTCATAATTACGGTAGCCTAAGTAGACTATAAATTCTCATTATTTCGGACACATAACTTATGATTGTTAATTATTGTATTTTTCAGGTTTTTACCAATTGTTCACCGGCTAATTAAAATAGTTGATCCACACTGGGTTTTTATTTTGAATTGGGCCAACGAACTAGGTTAAGCTCGCTGAGTCCGGCTCAGTACAGTAGAACACTAATGTTTCTTACTGTTCCCGAACAATATCCATATTAAGTGAGAAAGTGATCTTCAAAGAATATAATGGAATAAAAAAGATAACAGGAAACACCTACAATGGCCGAAAAACATAGCCACATGCCAGAAAGGAAAACTGTTCATAACAGCGGTGTCTAAGATTCATGCTAGTAGAATGTCATTTATTTCAAAAACTGTTTATCATCTAAGTATTTGGTTCCTTTTGAATGAATATTACTTATAACAGTCAAATTTATGTACAATTCTTAACAGGGCAATTGTTTTGCTCAAAATATCAAAAACGATTTTCGTGGTGAAACTTTTCGTAAAATTGTAGGCGATAAACATTTTTCTCCCCCTAAGATATGAAATGGAACATTCTGATACACATAAAGTGATGACATTGTTGTCATAGCTGTGCGAATGCACAGAAAGATGTGATGTCACTTAGAAGTGTGGTGTCCACCTAGGGAAATCTGTAGTTATACTTAAGTAAGTAAGTTAGAAAAACTTTATTTGAAATTCGGTATTCAGTACAACATAATAACACAAGCTCTACAGAGCTTTTTACCGAATATAAAAACATATAAATGACATAAAAACAACACATTGCATGCATATAAAATATAAAGAGCATAGTAAATAATACTACATAGTAAGAAGTCAATGATATATTAATTTAGACCATTTGAATTAAAATTTCATTTGAAACTAAAAATACTATGATACCATTTGAATTAGAATTTCATTTGAATCTAAAAAAATTCTACATTTAACCAAAAATTAAAAATAAGAAACCATGCAAATGCAAGTTAGAAATTAAAATACTTGTATATAAATCACTTATATTATTGTTAAAAATTAAAACTATGATTTATCAAAACTTTAACTTCTTTCGTGAGAACAGCAAGCAAAATAGAGCATAAATGGCTATAGCAAAGCTGCAAATTAAATAAACAAACAAGCAACATAACGCACAAAATGGATATATTAAGCGAAAACTAGCATAGCATTTAAGTAAATTACCTGCAAGCAGAGCAACGACAATCGGAGCCATTCCAGGACTGAACCAGGCTCCTAATAACGAAAGCCTAGAGGGGACTTCTTAATTCTTAATACTTAATTCTTAATTCTTATTTCTTAATACTTAATTCTTAATACTTAATTCTTAATACTTACTTCTTAATTCTTAATACTTAATTCTTAATACTTAATGCTTAATTCTTAATGCTTAATATTTAATTTTAAATAGGTTGTACACTCTGCACACGACACCCATAATTGAACGATCAATTTCATACATGTATGTCAACGAGTAAAGATCATACCTAAAGAAATGGGGTTGATTAAAACTTTTCGTAAGAAAATGGAACAGCTAAGTCAAAAAATGCAAATATTTTGAAACATAAAAATCTGCAATAAGAAAATTAAAAAATCGACGACAAACGCACGAATTAACTTTTACGCTTATTTCTATGTTATCTATGTATTAAGTTGCATTGTTAATTAAACAAGACCTACAGATTGAATGTGTAATACATAAAAATTTCTTGGGTTTTATTTGCTAACATGTACATGTGCATGCCCTCGGGTGATGTCTTTGGGTACCATACATATGCCTTACGCATGTGTGTCACTCACTTAAATATGCAACAAATATAAATTATAAGGTATTGGAAGATATGGTTCTTTGAATCCATTATTCTATCTTTATTACACAACTAATACTTGTTTATTTTTTTTTCTTGTATTCAGGGTTTTTGTGTATTTCTGTTCGACAATAAACGAGTGGAAGGTCATTTTCATTTTTTTTATAACTTTAAAAGAGTGGAGTTTGAAGGAATTTTTACTAGAATTTTGAAAAGCCGTTTGCATCAAAATTTGTAAGTGGCATAAATTAAGTCTCTAGTCAATTTTTATATATATAAAAAAATCCGATTAATGTGTGGCTGGTTTTTTCGACATTAACTTTTACAATTTAAAATATCGCATTATTTTTTACAACAAATATCACGTTGAAAGTAGTGTAAAAAAGCAGTAAAATCTGACACTCTTTTTAAGAAAAAGATACCTTTGCATGAGGTCGATCGTCATGGGTAAGTGCACCAGATTCTTGGGGTCTGGATGATTTTCATGCCCGGAACGACAACGGGAATGAAGCTGTAAATCGTTGACTACTTGGTGCCGTTGACGTAATTATTTACGAGGATGTAAATGATGCTGATGATATTGACGATGTGCTCATTCTCCACGTAACTGTCCGTCTTCCGGTCGTCAGTATGCGTCCGGTGGTCGAATCAAAGCACGCACTGTATTTACTCCATTGGGCACACCGAAATCCACCATTAGCTTCTGGTGAGGGTGAGCATGCTCTCAGCATCGCGCGGTAAGCATCGAGAAAGAAATTAGCTTTGTGCTTGCTGAGTTGCAGTTGCCATTTGGACTCATCATTTATATCTCCGATATCGTAGGAGCAGTTCCTCAGCTCGACGGAAAACAATTTGGCGCCATCGTCTAGGAGAAGCAGAAGGAATTAATTCGGGAATGGGTATTGGGACGGAGAAATACGTGTCCAAGTTCACGAGGGAAATCTCGTAAGATTTTTACTCGAGCAGTTGGATGGGTGGTTTGAAACGTGTCAAGATTTCTCTAAAATTATCATCCATAGAGACGATGAAGGAGTAGCTAATATGCTTTGCCTCAGTGTTGGATGCAAAAGTATAGTTTGATTTATCTAACCCTCTTCAGAAAACGGATTCGAAATGCAGGTGATGACCACGGCAAGGCTTGGGTATTTACTGGGACGTTGTGCTTGACGTAGGTTCAGATCTGGATATCAACGGTCCACGCTCGACTGTTTAAGCCAGTCAGACTGATGACTCCCATTGATGACGAATAAGGCATAGAGATCGATGAAGTGGGAGGGGATGACGCCAGCATTGCTTAACAGACTTTCCATGCTATAGAATCTCTGGCGGAATTTGGCATTGAAGTCGACGGCGGGTTAGCGACCTGCATTGAAGGTCATCTAGATAATTTGCAGTGGCAGTGGCCAAAGACGGCGACATTGTGCGTATTATCATTGCTCCTATTCGTTTGGAAAATGACTCTGATCAATGGAGGTTTCTCACGTCCAATTTAACCGGCTATATTCCAGTAAAATTACGAGGAATTGCACTGCCTCATGCAAAATTTTCAATCAATCTTGGTTTTCTGTTGATGGAAGGAATAACACTGGGAAAGAACCAGAAGACCTTGCTCAAGAATACTCTGGCATAAGGGGACTTCTTATTTCTTAATACTTAATTCTTAATTCTTAATACTTAATACTTAATTCTTAATACTTAATTCTTAATTCTTAATACTTAATTCTTAATACTTAATACTTAATTCTTAATACTTAATTCTTAATACTGAATAGTTATTTCTTAATTCTTAATACTTAATTCTTATTTCTTAATTCTTAATACTTAATTTTCAATACTTAAATTTTCTTATATATTTAAAAATATGACAATTTTGCTGCCCTCCTCTTGCCTAGAGCAAAACCAGATTGGAAACGAAATTTGAAAACCTTACTCGAATGGATGATATCCCGTGGCCAGAAGATGAGCATCGTGTTTGAGACTAGAGCTGAGCTCTTCATTTAATTATGGACAAGATTTACATTCAACTTCTATTTGCCACCCGCCTTACCGAGGTCTTCGTCATCTTGTTGAAAGGCAAAAGCCTTCAGAAGCACTACGACGGTTTCCAAGAGTTGAAGGAGAGATTTTTTAAGTAACAACCTTTAAATAAATTGATGCTTCACTTTTGCAGAAAATTCAAAACAATACCGAAGCCAAGCATGGGTTCCTCTTCATCGTCTCTGGGGATCAAAGCAAGATCTTGACCTCATTCAACCCATCCTTACATCTGCACGAGAAGAAATCTTACGAGATAACCCTCGTGACTCTGGAGACATACTACCCCATCCCTAATGTCCATGCCGGGAATTATAATCCCGCTATTCCCCAGACGATGGTGTACACTGGTTTCTCGTTGCAGTGATCATCAGCTCCTACGGCAACGACAATATCAATCATGAGATCGAGTGGCAACTGCGGCTGAACAAACACAAGATCTCCATGCTAACTGCGCGACTCTGAGAGCAACGGTCACCCTCGCCAGATGCTACCGGACCGTAGTACAAAAGGCAAATAAGGGTTGCCCCGTGAGCGTTCGATTGCTGCATTCCGACCTATCTGGTGGGCATAAGATGCTCCAGT
This sequence comes from Modiolus philippinarum, assembly GCA_002080025.1. Taxonomy (NCBI): domain Eukaryota; kingdom Metazoa; phylum Mollusca; class Bivalvia; order Mytilida; family Modiolidae; genus Modiolus; species Modiolus philippinarum. Next base: position 30,383 of record MJUU01033282.1, on the reverse strand, counting down.
GCATTACTATGCTTTTGTAGAGCGGTAAGGATGGTATGGTCTTAGAGATGAGCCAAAAAGCAGGTAATGTATAACGTAAAGAAAGGTGGATTCCTCCCCATGCTCGCAAGACTCGCCTCGAATGAAAAATTAAGTATTAAGAATTAAGTATTAAGAATTAAGTATTAAGAATTAAGTATTAAGAATTAAGTATTAAGAATTAAGAATTAACTATTAAGTATTAAGAATTAAGAATTAAAAATTAAGTATTAAGTATTAAGAATTAAGTATTAAGAATTAAGAATTAAGTATTAAGAATTAAGTATTAAGTATTAAGAATTAAGTATTAAGAAATAAGAAGTCCCCTCTAGGCTTTCGTAGGTTTTCCATAAGGATATATTGACCACCTTCAATATTCTGTTAAACAGGAAAATAAGTTGTGTGCAAATTTGCATTAAAATGAAATATATGTAATTTAAAAGAATAAACATGAAATCATATTACTTAATGCAGACGAAGTTACAGAAATAAACTGTGTACTATCTTCAAAAAGATAATTATAGTTTTAACAGTGCACACATGACTACATAGATTATGTGACGTAGGATATAGAATGATGTAAATCTGGATTTATCCAATCAAAATGTATTTTCAATGAAAAGGTTCAGGAATGTAATGTGTGAGACTCCCGCCACAGACTATCAAGTACACATCACAATGGAGATAATAACATTTTTAACAGCGAACAATTTCGTCTCTCATACAAGAATTGAAATAGAGAAATATTGAAAATTCATCTCTCTCATACAAGAGTTGAATTTGAAAAACTTGAAATTATATTTCAACTCCCATACAGGAGTTTAAATGAAAAAAATTGAATTGATATTTCATCTCTCATACAAGAGTTGAAATCGAACAACATCGAATTGCATTAGTAATACACCTCTCATGCAAGAGCTTTATTTTAAATGTAGAATTAATTATGCACGTAAAAAGCAAATAATGTTCACAACTTAAAAGACAGAATTGAAGGCGTCATATCCCTAAAAATGGAAAACCATAATAAAAGATATAAAGGCTAGGGATATCTGATGAGGATAATTGCCTTGGTAACTACATGTAGACCTAAACCGAAACACCATACAGAAAAAGAAAATTATGTCAAGACAGAAGTTGACAATACTTTCAGTATACTGATGCAATATTATGATAGAAACGCACGAGGGGTGTGTAGAAATATACCGGAAATTTGAAATAAAGGAAATGGAAATAAATGAAAAATATAACTTAGTATACTAATTTAAATCACTACTGTGATAGAAAACCATGAGGAGTGTGTGTCAAGATAAACTGGATTGGTTATGGACTCGTTTTATTTAATAATGATATTGAATTTCGAATTCTGAATCTCGATTTTCGGGTATTGAATATCGAATTTCGAATTTCGTATGATCCTTCTGGGCTTTCGTAGGAATGCAATATTTTGTAGTTTTATTGTCGTGCAAAGGAGTGGATCGTAGCACTTTTTCACATGAAGCGCTAGCGCACTTCATTCAAAATGTGCTATGGTCCACCCTTTTACACTCCAATAAAACTACAAAATATTGCATTCAATTCTTAACAAAAACCATAAAAGCGTTGCATATTCCTTTGCATGGTTCTACCATTTATTTGTAGAGACTTTGTCTCTTGTACATTTACTCAACATCCTGTCATTGCTTATTTGAAATTTGAAAAATGCAGAAAACTTCGGCCAAAATCATGACATTGTCTAAAAATTGATTTTAGCAGGAATTTGGGGCACACGCCCATCACGCCTCCTTCAAAGGGGTCTCGTTGGAGTCATTTTACCCAAAATCCCGTCATTTTTTAGCTCGCCGGGACGAACGTCCGGACAGCTATTGTCATACCCCCGGCGTCGGCGTCGGCGTCGGCGTCAGCAAAACTTTTACCTGGCTTGTGGAATTGAGACCTGAATAGCTACATTGTAGGATGTTGATATTTGGTATGTGACTTCCTTGTGATGAGAGCTTTCTTCTGGTACTATACTTGTAGACATTTTGACCTTGACCTTGCCCTGAGGGCAATTTTTAAAAAACTTTAATCTTGCCTCTAGAAGGTAGGCTTTTTGTGGTAGGGTGTTTATATTTGGTATGTAACTTCCTTATGATAAATGCTTTCTAGTGGTACCATATTTGTAGACATTTCGACATTGACCTTGCCCTGAGGGCAATTTTTAAAAACTTTAACCTTGCCTCTAGAAGATAGGCTTTTAGTTGTAGGATGGTCATATTTAGTATGTGATTTCCTTATGATGAGAGCTTTCTTCTGATACCATACTTGTAGACATTTTAACCTTGACTTTGCCCTGAGGGCAATTTGTAAAAAACTTTAACCTTGCCTCTAGAAGGTATGCCTTTAGTGGTAGGGTGTTTATATTTGATATGTAACGTCCTTATGGTGATAGCTTTCTAGTGGTACCATATTTGTAGACATTTTGACCTTGACCTTGCCCTGAGGGCAATTTTTTAAAAACTTTTACTTTGCTTCTAGAATTAAGCTGTTTAGTAGTGGTGTCTTCATATTTGGTATGTGACATTCTTTTGATGAGAGCTTTCTAATGGTACCATTTTTGTAGACATTTTGATCTTGACCTTGCCCTGAGGGTATTTTTTAAAGACTTTAACTTTGCTTCTAGAATTAAGTTGTTTTTATATTTTTCATATGTGACTTTCTTGTGAAGAAAGCTTTCTATTACTTCGAATTTATTGTGCATTGAGGTTACTGGAATCCCCGGCGAGCTATGTTGTCTTCTGACAAATCTTGTTCTTTAATTTCCCATTCATTGGCGGGGGAATATTATACAATGACTTTTGAAGAGTCTTGAGTTTTCCCTGCTTCACGATGGATTTCTCGTGCACTTTTTTTTTACCATGATCCAGTTTCCCACTGGCTAAAACGGCAAATCCCCTTCCCTCTTATAGTCCATTTAGGTGAGTCTAAATCCGCATCCGACCATATGCATGATGGTTGTTTTTTATGTGGGTTTTCTAACAAGTGTGAGTTTGAGTATCCACCCGTGTGATCAGAAAGTATCAGTTCCCTTTTAAAATTTACTTCTGTAACACCCCCAGCAATAAAAAAAACAAGGGGTGTCTTGTGTGGAGTACATCATGCCTCCCTGGAACAGCTAGTGCTACTTCTAGATTTGTGTTTTGTAAAGGATTACTGCTTTAGTTTTGTTGCATTCTTGTTTATTTTTATCATTGTCTTTGCTTTGCTGTTTTTTTTTTAATGCTTGATTCTGAACATTATCCTTGCTTGTTTTTTAGCTTCGGTATTTGTTTACCGTTATATCTCGATTCATAAAATTGTCAGTTCCTCCCTCCCTCAGAGGGAGATAAAATTTTTACATGCACAAGTATTTGTGGGCATAAGTATAATTTCTTCGCTCGCTTTTAAGGTAGCACCTTCCTTATATTAAAATAGGATAGTCTAATATTGAAGAAGCTGGCCAAAATAATTGTCACCCTCTCTACCATTTTCTTACTCTTCGGGTTAAATATTGAAAGAAACGATTGCATTTATAGCAGACAAATTTATGTAAGTTTTTCTAAACTTGTTTTCGAATCCCACTAATTAATTGATTTTGTAATATGTGTGTGTATTTATATATTTGTGCTTCGTATTATTTGCAACAATTAATAAAATAGGTTTACAAGATGACTTCAAGATGAAGAACAACAATAAAAGCGTTGTTCCTTTGCTTGTTTTTTTACCATGTATTTGTAGTGACTTTGTCTCATGTGCATTTACTCCATATCCTTTTATTCACCATTTACAGTAATACATCCTTTCTTACTAGCAAAGGGTAGCAGGAGATCCGTATTTCAATTGATTTGAAATAATTATAGTTCCGGAAAATATAAAGAATTATTTTTTTTCAAATTGCCTTTAAAAGTTTATAGAGCGGCAACCAAGAGGCTAAAATTTCAAATTTAATCAACCACCATGACACACGGCTAAGTTATACCTAATATTGAAGGAAATGATATGACGCTTTGGTTTTGACTGGTCGTAAGCGTGAAATATGATGGAAATATTTAGAATCAAAGGTCAAAGGTCAAATTTTCAAAATTAACTTTTTTTGTATTTTTGAAAAGTTTAAGAGCATATCTCAAAATATTCGTTGTCTCTTTGACACATTCCCCGTTTCCCTTCTTCTTCTATCAAATGATTGCTTTTATTATCATTGATTTTGTCTCTCAGATGTTTTATGATAGAAATAAAAGTAAAAATCAAGAACAATAACCCCTTTGCAATGTGAATTACGTCCCTTTTCTCAAATGATGAAATTTTTCAGTTTTAGGGATTTCAAAGCACCTGAGAGACAAAATCAATGATAATAAAAGCAGTCATTTGAGAATATTTTTAGATACGCTTTGAAGCGTTTGAAATAAACAAATAAGTTAATTTTGAAAATTTGACCTTTAACCTTTGATTCTAAACATTTGCACCATATTTCACGTTTACGACCAAAACCAAAGCGTCACACAATTTCCTTCAATATTAGGTATAATTTAGCCGTGTGTCATGCTGGTTGATTAAACTCCGAAAATAAGCTAGATATTCACGACAGGTTGCTGCACTATTATAGCAAAGTTGTATTTCGGCACTCAAAACTAAGAATAATTTCTCAAGTAAGTAATTTTTCTTGTTCACAAATTTCAGCTTTCATGAACACGGTTTAATTTTTTTCAAAGTGCCGTGTCAAGATAAATCTTAAAATTCGTGAAACTTTTTTTTACCATTCATTATTCCTCTATTCTCACCTAGAAAGACTACAGTATTTGTACATTTACAAAGATACACAGAAAGTGAGCAAAAATAGAATAATGTGGCATAGGCCATTACTGGCCTTTCATTACGTTGGTAGGAAAGATGTAGCATATAATTCATATGATTACTTTATTTATACTTTCAAATGTAAATGTAAATTCGTAAATATTGTCGACGGACCAGATTTTTACATTTTGCAGGAGTTCACACTTTTGTGGAGCACTTATGTATATCTATCTTGCTTGTATTTTTTAGTTTTCCCTGTGGCATTTGCATACTCTGACAATTGCATTTTGCCATTAAATTACAGAATGAAACACGATAGCAATTTGAGTATTTTATTCTTCTGGCGCTTTCATCCTTCTGTAGGGACTTGTCAAGATTAAAAGGACGACAGTTTCGGAGAGAAAATACTAATAAAATACCGTTTTTTTGGTTTTTTTTTTCATGTCGGTAACGATCACTTTCTCGGTTTCATTTGTATAACGGAATTATTTTAAATTTTCCTTTGCCACAGCTATCCAAAGGTATACTCATTGGTATTTTTCTTTACATCGGGACCCGGTTGTTCATCAATAGCTTAAAATGGAATAAAAAAGATAACAGGAAACACCTACAATGGCCGAAAAACATAGCCACATGCCAGAAAGTAAATAGGAACTGCACAAGAAAAAAACCCACAATAAAAATACAAAAGACAAACATAAACAACGATAGGAACTCGGGACAGCCGGACTTGGTACCGGCACTAGCAAAAGCCAGCGGTAGGGTTAAACCGGTTTATGGGTACCCAAACCTGAAATCTTAACCCACGGTTAAATATCATAACTTGAGGTTAAATTTAAACCGTAAGTTATATTTTGTTTCTCATCTCCTGGTTTAATTTAACCCTCAGTTTAATCCTTGGTTAAATGTCAAATATTTAACCCACCCCGAGGACCTTGGTTTAATTTTTAACCAGGGGTTAAAGGGAAACAAAATGAGGGCTAATAGGTGATACTTGCCACTGTTCATCCAGTTATGCAGTTAAAATACAAGAAAAGAGTTTTTTTACTCAAATCATGATAAAGTAAGGAATCCAGAGTGTCCTTGAGACGGAGCTTGAGTAAATGAGTGGAGGGGGGTTTCATCCCGAAATCCCGCCTTTAGTTTTACTAAATCCCGAAATCCCGAACTACAAGGGAACTTACAAACTAACGAAATCTCGGATCATAGTGCATTTCCCGAAATCCCGAAAAACTTCCTAGATCTATCCCGGCATCCCAAATAAGGTACCTCCACACTGGCTTGTGTTAATGGTTCTCCACATGGCATTAAACTTGTTGTTTGATTTTAAAGATATTTATAAGCCCGTTTGTTTGTTAGATGTTGCCCATTTCACCTGTAAAAATCACAGGATGACGTCCATTATTTGACTTTTCTAGACGACCTAGTTTTTGAAATTACGTGTTTTACGTCATCAGTTCTAAAAAAGGTTTGTATGGAGGGCAAATTTACCAATAAAATAGCATGAAGTGAAGTTACATCATAATCCATGTAATTTTCTAACAATAAATGATCAATTCTGGTCCAGTAACATGTTTGAAGCTTTCAATTATTATTTTATTTTTATTTTTTATTTTTTTATTTTTTTGCGTGTTTTTTTTTTTTTTTTTTTTTGCTGTATTCATTTCTTTATTGATGAATTATTCTTGAAATCTTTGCTTTCCGTATCTTCTGTCCTTGTTTGGTGATTTATGTATGCAAAAATTCACATCTAAAATAAATGACAAATTCTCAAACTGAATTCGTTCTTTCATTTAATATCAATTGATAAGAAATGAATTAAGGTGTCTGCAGGGTATTCATTTAATTCTTATTACATAGATATATCGAGAAAAAAAATTGGGGGTAACCGACTTAGTTTTTCATGACAGCTGCCAAAAGTCCAGGTTATTTGTTCACCTATCTCTACGCTTCCTTGTTATTTAGTATCATTTTCTTGTTTAATAAAGCTCTTATAGGCCTGACTATCGACATAGAGATTGTCATACAACAATATGATTATAGCTGTGTAATAAGACTGAACGTGGCAAAAATATATTTGCCGTCATCATATTTTGCAATTTGGGTCCAACTTTTACACTAGGAACATTTTTTTCCTTCTTATTTTCACACCAAAGTCTTTCTACACTGTTCATAAAACCGAACTCCTTTTTTCCCATTTTAACAATTCTATGCTGTGGATAAAGCCCAAGTTTAATTTCGAAAAAGAAAAAAATAATACATTATGTGTTTCTGATTACAGTAAAATAACGTAAAAAGTTATAATCGAAGTTAGAGTAAAATGTGAATGTTACATGTTGTATTGGAAATTATTGCCGAGATAACAACGGAAGCTGACAAAACTGGCATAGGCCATGTTCACATTGTAACTAAATGTTATTGATCTTAAAGTGAAAGTCCGCAAAAATATGGAAAATAGAATATAAAATCCTTATGTAGTTCTTACACATATAACATATTTCGATTTTTCAATTTTAACGCAATTGTTGCAACAAAAGTATTTTATTCACAGAGTCTCTGGTCATGGAGGGTCACGCGACATTGAGTAGAGGGCGCTATGTATACTGACATCAAGTAATAACCAACGAGTACCGTAATAAGGCGTATATATCTCTATTAGTGTCACAATATAACGCACAGCACAACGTGTGCCCAGCGTGTGAGAATATTTTCGTGCACGCTGGTGTGCGTTGTATAAGTTAGGGGCACGTTTGTAACACGTTACAAACACGCCGACACACGTTGGCGTGCGTTGTCGAACGTTGGGTGCGTCGGGAAATTTTGAACATGCTCAAAATTTCACGACGTTCGCCAACGTGTTGTTGATATGTTATGCAGACGTTAGACGAACGCTTGAGGTTCGTTATGCACGCAATGTGTGAGATATGTAGTAGTTTCTCGAAAGTTGTTTTAAACATGAGGAGAACGCAAAACAGGCGTCCTTGTAACTAAGGAGTAACGTACTAGTCGATGTTTAATTATAAAAATAATGTTTAAAGAGCAAGACAAAATTCCATCTAGTAATGTAAATAGCTGATTTACTTCAGTATCATACTGACATATTGTTTTGAAAATATTTCTTCTTATTTTTGAGGGACCTATCCCTTCTGCAAATCTGTAGTATTTTTGGTCGCATTTCTAACCATTTCTGCCTTTGCAAATGTCATTGAGATGAAGAATTTCAGTCTGATCTAACAAAGAACGCTCGAAACGCTATACAGACGCTCTATGAATGCTAGAAGACCGTTATTTAGTAAATAAGATATCTCGATTAGATTATTAGATATCTTATAAACTTTATAAGATATCTTATTTCCCTCTTACTGTTACGTCGCAAAAAAGTTGTTTTCACTACGTGGCGCTTTTTTACTGACTCTGTACCTTAAGATTACATACATATGCAGTTGCGTTTACATGCAACAATTGCACACATTTGCAAATTTGCATACCTATGTAAAAATAGACAGGTGTGTAAAACAGTGCATGTAAATGGGGCTTTAGTTTTTCGGTCAATATCACACAGGCTCATATTTAGAGAAGGCAAACGCCGTTTTTCAATCGGATTCCTCGAAATCCTTGACCCGCCCTTTTAAACTCTGTAACAGATTAAAAAATCAATTACAATTTGTTTATATGAGGGGACGGACGGCCTTTCTCGGTCTGTCTCATCATTTCGGGTTTTGAAGCTCGTGAATTCGGGAATAAGCGCGATATTTTGGGAAGTAAATGCACCGAGAATCGGGATTTCATCATTTTTTAAGTTACTTTTTCAGTCCGGGATGTCGGGATTAAGAAAAAAATAAAGTCGAGGTTCCGGGATGAGACACTCTGCCCATTAGATAAACCAAAGGACGATTTACACGGCGATACAAGTTGCATGCGTCTTGAAGCATGATACAAATAATACCGTGTAAACTATATGTAGCATACGACTTTTTGAAGTTGCATGATACACAATTTGGGATAGGACATGTTCTATTTCGTGATACAAGTTGCAGGCGCCTTTTTAGCTCACCTGACCCAAAGGGTCAGTGTGAGCTATTGCCATCACTTGACGTCTGTCGTCTGTCCGTCCGTCCGTCCGTCCGTCCGTCGTCAGTCTGTTCAACTTTCAACATTTTCATCTTCTCCTCTGAAACTAGTTAAGCAAATTCAACCAAACTTTACAGGAATGATGTATGTAAAGTCCTTTACTAAGATTGCTTATTTTGTTCCGATCCGACAAAAAACATGGCCGCAAGCACGGAACTAAGTTTAACATAGGACTTTATGGTAAAAGCACGTTCTCATCTTCTCCTCAAAAACAACTGTTGCGAATTCAACCAAACTTTACAGGAATGATGTACTAAAGGTCCTTTACAAAGATTGCTCATTTTGTTCCTATCCGATTAAAAACATGTCTGCCGGTGCGAACTTAGGTTTAACATTGGGCCCTATGGGAAAAATCACATTTTCATCTTCTCCACTGAAACCACAGAAGGAAATATAACCAAACTCTATAGGAATTATGCATAGAAGGTCCTTTACAAAACTGCTCATTTCATTTTGATTCGACCAAAAACATAGCTGCCAGCACGAAACATAGCTTAACATTGGAACCAAAGGGAAAATCATTCTTTTCATCACCTGCTCTGAAAACTATTGAAGCAAATTGAACTTATCTGTATTGGAATGGTGTATATAAGGTCTTTTGCAAAGATTACTCATTTCAATAAGAACTGACAAAAACATGGGTGCAAATGGGCAACATAGCTAACATTAGACCCCATTGGAAAAAAATCATTTTTTGGTCATTCATGGCATAGAAGCATTTTGTCCGGTGAGTGATACATGCTCATTTCCCTTCTTTTTCTTATTTTTCAGTTTCTGAGCCTCTAGTTTAAACCCATGAAAACAGTGAAAGAAAGGTCAGAAAAGGTTGACATAGTCGCATGCGACTTTTACATACCGTGTAAACGTTAAATTATGATGATTCAAAAGTTGCATGCTTCAAGATGCATGCGACTTGTAATACCGTGTACACGTTTAGGTATCATTATAAAAAAGTTGCATGCTTCGAGACGCATACATCTTGTATCATCGTGTAAATGGGCCTTAAGGCGAATAGACCATATCCGATCTCTAGTACAAGGATTTACCAGACCACGTCATAGTAAATGAAACATTACGTCATAAAGCCTAAAACTTCATGAAATAATTTTGTTGAGAAACATTCTTGGTCACATGGGGCGGACACGTTTGTGACGTAGGGCGGACAAACAACAGCTGGTGAATCTAAATACCAGAACTCGGAATTAGTCAATTGTTCGTTCTTTTGATTGACGGTTCGGTTCTCACTTACTATATTACGACAACAAACGTCACTGCACACAAGAAGTCATCAACGTCATTCAAATGACGTCGCGTACTTGACAAGAATATATTTTCTTTGTCATAATCATTGACCTTACACAACATTTTTAGAATGTATTGGTTCATTATATATGTTAATGGTCGTGTATTTTTATTTTGTTCATAATAGTGTACTTCATATTTGTTGAAAGAATGTGCGTTAGTCTTTTTCTACAGTTTTACAATTAATTCCACCTTTAAAAAAAAATGCTTGCTTTTGATTGGTTCATAGGTATTGAATATTCTGACAAATGTCATGATTTTCTCCGTTCAACCTCCACGATTGAAACAAAATATACAAATAAAATAAACAGTCTCAAAAGTATGTATTGATTTAACCTTAAGATGTGTATTCGATGTCAAGACGATGAATTTTGTCATCATTCGTATGATAGTTCTGATTGCGCAACCGATTTTAAATTTATTTAGATTCTTTTGGTAATTTGTTCTCTATCAGATTTTACACATGTTTAGGTATATTGATTTCCAAATGTTTTGATTTTATCTGCAGTGAAGATACATAAATTGTCGAAATGCGCATATGCAGAAATTAAATTGGTTCGTTATGTTTTGTCCGTATTATTTCATTACAGAGGACTTAAGCAAACCGATAAATACTAATCATGTGTTAATTGTACGCTTTTTTTCGCTAAGAATTACTTTAAGCGGAGTTTTTTTTAAACAAATAGTTCATTTTGACTATCTTAACAGCCCGACGATACCGTAACAGGTACACATTCACCGGAATTAAAAAAAATCATGACTTTTTAATCCCAAATTTAAAATGATAAAAATGTATTTTGGCATTGAATACAAAATGAGAGTTGTGGTTGAATTTTTATCGCCTTTACAACCAAAAAATGTATTGAAAACGAGAAACAAACTTATTTCATCGTTAAAACTACATGTCGAAATCTTCAATAAGCAAGGCGAAAGATATTCAGTGGAATTCAAGAAATATATCATGTTGTCGTGATATTTGCCAAAAGTACCGACCTCGAGGCTGTACAATATTCTCTCGTCTTACGGCTCGGGAAATATGTCCAGCCTCTCAGTTTTTTTTTCAAATACCACTCAACAACATGATCTATTTCTATAATATACTAACGAAAAATAGAATAAGATAAAAAAAATAATAAAACTGAAAAAAATTAAAAAGAATATATGAATAAAAACATAGAAACAGACAAAAAACACAAACAAACAAACAAAAAACAAAGAACAAAAACAAACAAACAAACAAAAACAAACAAACAAACAAAAACAAAAAACAAAAACAAACAAACAAACATTCAAACGAACAATCAAACGAAAACAAGCAAACAAACAAAACAATACAAATCCAAATCACCTGACTTTTGACATCACACTTCTATGTATAACAATGCCATTCAGATATAAAGTACCTTATTTTAGAAATTATAAAACTTTCTTAATTTAATATCTCAAAACCTTGAATTAGAAAAAAACTATGTTTATATTACAAAACATAGCCAAGTTATTATCAATATCTTTATAAATAAGATTCGCGAATATAAAGGATAATGAAGGGACTCCGACCTGCCATTGGGTGTGGGGTTTTCTCACCGTTCATTGAAAATCTTATGGTAGCTTTGAGTTGTTATTACTCCCCTTTGGATCGATGTCTCTTCCCCGTTTCCCTTCTTTTTTCTATTCGCTTCACACTAAATTATGAAGGACGGATTGACAGATTTTTATACGCCCGTCGAAAGACGGACGTATTATGGTATACCCTCCGCCCGTCCGTCCGTCCGTCTGTCCGTCCGTCTGTCCGTTAACTTTTTGGTTTCCGGAGATTTTTTCTGTAACCGCTTGACATATTGATTTCATATATGGTATATGAGTACATCTAGGTGAGATACAGATCATGTTTGAATTTGGTTCCGGTCGGTTGATTTTGGTTGAGTTATGGCCCTTGGACTTGATGAAATTTTGAAAAATATAGGTTTCCGGAGATTTTTTCTGTAACCGCTTGACATATTGATTTTATATTTGGTATATGAGTATATCTTGGTGAGATACAGATCAAGTTTGAATTTGGTTCCGGTCGATTGATTTTGTGCAGAGTTTTGTCCCTTAGACTTGGTGAAATTTTGAATAAGATAGGTTTCTGGAGTTTTATTCTGTGATTTGATATTTTGTATATGAGTGTATATAGTTAAGATACAGATCTAGTTTTAGTTTAGTCCCGATTGGTTGATTGTGTATCGAGTTACAGCCCTTGGACATAGTAAATTTTTGAAAAACATTAGTTTCTCCACCTTTTCTTTACAATGCCTTAATATGTTGATTTGATATATAGTATTTGATTGTATGTTTAAAAATTACTGATTATGTTTAAATTTGGTTCTTGTTGAATGATTTTTGTGGACTTTTACGACCCTTGGACTTCATATTGTTTTTGAAAATTAATTTTTTGCGCCTTTCTATGCATTAACTTTACATATTAGTTTGATATTTGTTAATTGTTACATTTTGGTAAGGCACATATTCTGTTTGATTTTTTTCAATCAAAATTTTGTTGTTGTCCAACAATGCCATAAAGTTCGAGTTGACAGTGGACGGGCGTATCATGCGCTCTTGGCGCAGCAGTTTATTTCAATTGCATTTTAAGAAAGTACCCAGAGCAAGAACACACCGTTTACTTAAAATATGCCGGGAAAAGGGTAATATGAAAGTGAAATACGTCGGTTACAAGAGCACGATGGAGATTCATCATTATCACACAAAGAATGGGAGATTTTAAAGGAAACAGCTGAAGATAGACATTTCAAGTGAACTACATGCATATATTAAGGCGAATGATATTATTGTTCTGTGTATGTGTTCGTATAGTGCCCTCACGGGCCAATTTTATGGACGATATTAGTTAAGGTCTTTCACCACATGTGAAAGACCTTATTGTATTTCTTCTGATTATTATTATTATTCTTTTTTTATCCGCGGCCAATATAATAAAAGTGTCGCGACATATCGATTCGATACTTGGTACACTTAATCGGCTTAGTGACCTGTCGAAGCCACTGACCCTGTGAAACCGATCTATTTTAAGAAACTGGGTTATCTCCCCGAAGACCGAAAACCTTGTTATCATGTTTGCTAAGAAACCATAACCGATATCAAAATTCTGAGGTGGGGAAAATGTTGCAGTAATCCTAAGGATGATTTGTCATGCAAAAAATTTTTTTTGGGTACGCGTTTTTGACCCCTAAATATGCAAATTTCTCAAAGTTATCCGATTTCGATGAAATTTGGTTTCCAGGTAGCTCTTATGGTTCTGATTACAAATCTGGGGCCAATTTTTTTTTCGCCGACCTTTTTTAAAATGGCCGCTATTCGAAATTTTGTTATCACAATATCTCGGAAACGATAAAAAATTTATGAAAACATTGTGTTGCAAAAATACTCCTCTCATTAAGATCTTCATTTATTGTTGGCCAAAAAAAATTTTTTCGACCGCAATTCGAAATTTTATATCGCGATATCCCAGAAACGATAAAAAATTTATGAAAACATTTTGTTGCAAAAATACTCCTCTCATTAAGATCTTTATTCATGGTCGGTCAAAAAAAAATTTTCGTTCGCCATTCTCAAAATGGTGGCCATTCGAAATTTTGTTATCACAATATCTCGAAAACGATCAAAAATTTATGAAAACATTGTGTTGCAAAAATACTCCTCTCATTAAGATCTTCACTTATGGTAATTTCGTCCGCCATTTTCAAAATGGCGGCCATTCGAAAATTTGTTTTCGCGATATCTCGGAAACGATAAAAAAATTTATGAAAACATTGTGCTGCAAAAATACTCCTCTTTTAAAGATCTTCATTTATGGTTGGTCCAAAAAAAATTTTCGTCCGCCATTTTCAAAATGGCCGCCATTCGAAATTTTGTTATCGTGATATCTTGGAAATGATGAAAAAATTTATGAAAACATTGTGAAGCAAAAATACTCCTCTCATTAAGATCTTCATTTATGGTTGGTCAAAAAACTTTTGTTTGCATAACCTTTTTTACCAAAATAGAAAACAAAAACAAACGTGAGAAATACAGATGAAAAATCAGCCTTTTTCATGTAATCGTGGTGAAAACTGGTGAAAGACCTTGCAATTGTTCTCTGAACAATTGACCTTTTAATTCTTTTTCTTCCACACCGAAACGTTGTCAGACACATACTGAGGATGACAAAATAAAATGGCGAGATGGCAGCAAAAATTGTAATATAAGGGCATTTGTGTTATCAACTTTTTCAAGGGTGCAAGGGATGTAAGTCTAGCCCTTTCAACTTATACGATTGTACGCAATAATATAGATATGCTCTGTGAAGTGTTATGGGAAACAAGATTTAACCCAGGGTTAAAATCATAACCGAAGGTTTCATAACCAAGCGGTTAAAATTGATTGAGCAACATGATTTTAACTTATAGTTATGCTACAAAGGGTTAAGCATTTTAACCAAGAGTTAAAGTACACCAAGGGTTAAATTTAACTGCTAGATGAACAACCGGGTTTTAATTGTTCCTTGTGAATACAAACTCTTTGGCACATCTGTTGACATACGGAACATATAATTATGTGATTGCGATGTAAGTTGATGCGAAGATTAAGGGAGTTCTATATTTCACCAATATATTGCTGTTGACATACGGAACATGTCAACAGCAATATATTGGTGAAACAATTTGAGATAGAGGTTGAACGTGAATTGCAAATATTTCTGTCCGAAACAATGGACTTTTCAAACTTTCAGGATAAATGGAAGAATAGCTACAACACATTTCATTATCTGTAATTATCCATAATGTAATTATTTTTTTTTTCATTACTGTATTTATCTAACAACATATAATATCGAAATTTTATCGAAAATATTAATATTGCGACATTTAATGAAGTCCGACAGAGAAAACGTTTGTAAAGAGCTTAGAACGTTCGAGTTGAAAAATCTGCTAGACATTCAAAATCGCTTCAAAATGTAAAATATTTATATTACTTAGTAAAAACTGTTCTTGTGCTTGTTTTAAATATGTTCAATTTAAAGAAAGTCTCCTCTTCACTAGCCAAGGGTTACGATCCGCTCCTAGCGAATCGTAACCCTTGGCTAGCGAAAATGAAGTCTTAGATTAAAAAAAATACACGCATATTACAAAAAAAAACTTCATCTTGAAATCGCCTGTATGTGTAAATAATCTGTGAAATTAGACTTTGGACATTTCTTTGAGTCATTGAAAAACAGCCGTCAATTTGTTTGAGCGTCACCTTATTTCCTAAAGAATTGAGTATGAAATTACCTAGACATATACATTTATATCCTGCAATATCGAAGCTAATCAATGATTTATTGCGCATTTGTGATGGCATCAATCACTTCTCGAAATCTTACAAGTGTTTGATTTTTTTTATCATTTACCAAGAACCATATTTGTGTTTTGAATTTTGTTTTTACTTTGACATTGTAAAGGACATATATAGCATTATCATTTTGCAAAAAAATCTCGAAAATTGTATGTTCGTGAGTTTTGCAAAATTCTCATAAAAATTCTTACATGAGAAATCCGACGTAGAAAGCCATTATTAGGCCGTCAATTAAGCATCATTGAACATAAGAGTACAGATTTTAATTTATTTTCATTTATCGCATATCAATTCAAAATTCTGACGTTTTATCGGTAATTTCGGAGTTTCCTTTGATTAAAGCTTGCATCAAAGGCAAGACGACCAGCAACAAGTGATACTAGAAATTATCAGCTGTTGGTCTACATGTTGCGGAAGGATATATTTTTATTTTTGGCCAATCGCGCTTCAGTCGTCAAAGAGCAAAAAATCACGTGAATGATGTTGAAAAAAACTAGATCAACTGAAAAAATTATTAAAGCATATCATAAACGTGCAACAAAAAATTAACTACACCTTTTGCGTAGTAAATAAATGTCAATAAAAGCAAATTTCATGCAAACAAGAAAAAAATAGATAAATAAATAGATAATCTTGACAAAAACACCAATAATCAAGAAAAAAATTCTGACATGATGAGATTAAATGTTGTACTAAATCAGATCTACCCAGACACTAAGCAGTGTTACAATTACAATTAAAATGGAACGCATACAGAGTATCCAGAGAGTATCTGAAAAAAATTCTTCCTGAAATAAAAACGATTTTGCTAAATAATGGTAGTCCCTACCCTGTGTTCTCAAAACAAGAGCAACTTTATGACAACTGAATTGACGCCATGACACCTTGACAGTTCCACTGAGGACATTGGAATTGATTGATTGATTGAATATTGTTTAACGTCTACTCAGCAATATTTCAGCTATATCAAGACGAGAACAAGTTTGTTAATAAATAATTACTTTGGGGTATGGAAAGGGCCATGGGACGGGAAATTCTGACTGCCACTGGAAAAGTAGGGTAAAATCGTCAAGGACGGGGAATTTAGCCTTGTAGCCGATCACCTACGGACCACCCCAAAAGAGCTTGCTACAAGGGTTCTTTATATGAACAATTTCGTTTTGATTGCCCCCAAAGCATCAAGACGTTTCAACCCACCTTATCACACTATAATATTATTCTGAATTTTGTTTCAATGTGACAATTTCATTACTTCCAATAGACATCCCTTCCTTCGTTCCTTAGCGTAACCTTCATCATGCATTTGAATGAATGGAGTGACGTCACGTAAGTGACCGCGTCATGCAGAAAAATTCGACAAAAAAAAGTGCATAGTTTTTCACTATTGAACGAAAGTTGTTGCAAGACAAGCCGTAAAAAAGGAACAATAACTTAACAAAAAAGTAATTTAGTTTGTATTCCATTGTGGAATTACCGATAAAAAATTATTAGTATTTTTGTTCGCTCGACAAGGATTATCAGGTCCATATCAGATTCGCCCTACGGGCTCATCTGATATGGACCTTATAATCCTTGTCTCGCGGACAAAAATACTAATCATTAATATCTATTGGTTAAATACAGATTAGCTGAAATGTACAATGCTGTGGTATGGAATGCGCCTGTCCAATTTTCTGATTTTGACGGTCAATATCAGATGGGATTCGGACCGCTGGATTTGAGTTGTTTAACTTTTACGTAAATCAACCAAACACCAATTAACAGTAAATTTTACTGTTCTTAAAAAGGTAAAGTTAAATATAAGTTTGTTTAAGAAATGTTTTAAAATTTGCAATTTAAAACTAATTCATTAAAATCATTGAAAACAGTTTGAATTAGAGCAATGCTTATTCTTGTTATAGTTAAAATAGTTGCCTTTTTGTTGTATAGTATAGATTGATATTTCTTCAATTCAATAAGCATAATAGTGAATGACTTTGAAGACAATCTTACAAAATTTGGACTGCCGTCGGGTTGTGATATGGACCAGGAAAAACTAATATTGCGCTCGCCTTCGGCTCATCCTATAACAGTTTTCCTGGTCCATATCAAAATCCTTGGGCAGTTCAAGTTTTGTGATATAGCCTTCATGGTGATTCATTATTATGTAAATAGAGGATATTCAAACAATTCTAAATATACCAAAATGCACATGTTGCTGTCAAAAACCAAACCATAACATGTATGCATGTAACCGTTTTTCGGTATCGACGCAATAACGTGCGTGATAAATCATTTTTTCCAGCCAAGGGTAACAGGAGATCCGTGTACATATATAGATATATTTCCTGTATGTAATTAATTTGATATAAATATAATCCCGGAAAATAGAAAGAATCACTTTTTAATCTTTCAAAGTTGACACAAACTAACAATAGTTTCGCAAGTGAGTATCTTTTTTTTTCTTGTTTACAAAATTCATTTTTTATGAACCTGTACTCATTTTTTTCACAGTTCAGTGTCTAAATATTTTTGAAAATTAGTGAAACTTTTTTTACCATTTATTATTGTTCTCAGACTACGGAATGTGTACATTTACAAAGATGTACATTTTCAGAAATACAAATTACCACTGAAAGGAAATATTTTTGATTGAAAATGTCAATAAGCGGATATTGTCGTTGGCCCAAGATTTTTGCAGGGGTTCAAACTTTTGTGGAGTCCTTGTTTAATATTTTCTTGTGTGTATTTTTTGCAAAAAATTATATTTTATTATTTAATTGATAGGTATAAACTAGAGGCTCAGAAACTGAGCCTTTGGCTCGTCCTTGTCGTCTTATAAAATTTTAGTTTCTTGATATTTGGGTTATTGGATGTGGTTTGTTTCCATTGATTCATTCACTTTTTTTACCTTTTTGGGGCAATTTCGGGCTTGCTGTATGGTGTGAGGTTCCTCCTTGACATTTACCCCATCTCCTTTTTTTTTCATCTGTATTTCTCACGTGACAAAATGCTTCTATGCAATGCATGACCGAAATGATCATTTTATCCAATGGGGATGTTCTCCATTGACACCAGTGTTTTTTGTCGAATCCTATTAAATCGAATAATCTTTGCAAAAAACCTTCTATATATCATTCCAATACAGTTAAATTTGCTTCAATAGTTTCAGAGCAGATGATGAAAAGGATGATTTTCCCATTGGCTCCAATTTCAAACTATGTTTCGGGTTGGCGGCCATGTTTTTGTCCGATCGAATTAAATCAGCCATTTTTTAACGCACCTCCCGTACAAAATTCCTGTATTCCTTTGGTTGATTTTGCTTCTGTGGTTTTAGAGGTGAAAATAAAAATGATATTTTACAATAAGTCCTGTTTTAAGCTATGATCTGCACGGCTGGTGGCCATGTTTTTTGTCGGATCAGAACGAAATGAGTATTTTGTAAAGAACCTTTTATAAATCATTTCTATAAAGTTTTGTTGACTTTGCATCAGTGGTTTCAGCATTTTTGTAAAGTTTGTTTGAATTTGCTGTAGTGGTTTCAGAGGAGAAGATGAAAATGTGGTTTTTCCCTTAGGGTCCTTTGTTAAACACTAGTTCTGCGCTGGGCGCAATGTTTTTCATCAGATCGGAACAAAATGAGCAATCTTCGTAAAGGACCTTCCATGCATGATTCCTGTAAAATGGTTGAATTTGCTTCAGTGGTTTCAGAGGAGAAGGTGATAATGTGAAAAGTTTAACGGACGGACGATAGTAGTATATGAGTACGAACAAAGTCGTATATGTGGCGGTGGATGTAGTGGATTACCGGAAACAGGAAGTGATTAAGACCGGAAATGATGTCACCGAGAGTCACATTACCGGAAGCGGAAGTTACGTGACCGGATTTTTAACATTGCGCATGCGCAACCGGAAGCGGCCCCATTTCAAGCCCTAATCGGCCTTGTTAACAGGAAATTACGTGGTGGAACAACACGTGACCCTGCATTGGTCATGTATGATTATCAAACAGCGCGCATGCGCATACGCGATCGGAAGCGGGTGTGTCTCCATGTGTAAGTTGTCCATATTGAAGCCCTTATTGGGAATTTTTATAAGCAATTATGTGTTGGAACAACACGTGACCCCGCAAGGGTCTTGCATAGCCTAATGACATGACGCATGCGGGACCGGGCGTGGGGAATTTTTCCAGTCGTTGACTGGAAGTCGGGTATTTTCCTTGTCGGACCGACTCTGGCGTGGTTGTTCGGATGTTTTCGGCAGTTGTCGTTGTCATGGTATTTCTGAGTGTGTCTTCTATCACGTCCGCGTTCGTCAAAGGAGGTTTTTTTCTGGCTATCGTTTTGTGGGTGTCTTCTATCATGTCCGTGTTCGTGCAAGTAATTTCCCGCGTTTTGCTTGTGGGTGTTTTCTATCACGTCGACTTTCATCGCAGCCATTTTAAGGGTTGTTAAGCAAATTGTTTGTTGCTATGTGTCTTCTGTTGCGTCCGCGTTTATCAAGGTGGGATAAGTCTGGCCTATATTTTTCCCGCATTTGGGTGAACCTGTATGGACATGTGTGAACCTGTCGAAACAAGTCGTAACGAGACAAAAAGTGGATTGAAAGTGTACATAATGTGGACCAATCCGAAAAGCAGAAAACCATCAAATCACCTCACAGAGTTTTGACCAATCACTATTCCTTTTCCCTATGAAACTGACCAATAATGGTCATCGAAACAAATCACTTTGACTATATAAACCCATGACCGGCTCTTTCACCGTTCTTATCTAACCCACTTACCAAGAATCGTGTACTGTTTGTGAAGAAGACTCCAGTCGACGATGTCCTGACCATGATAGAACAGATGGTGACAGCAGAAGAAAAAGAAGTTCTAGCCTGTTTGAATCCGCGTGAAAAACGCACAAAAGCTTTGACTTGCTTCAAAAAAAGAGGACGTGCAGCTGTCGATGCCTTTTGCCATGCTCTGATGTTGGCCGGTAGAGAAGACCTTGTTACCGTTATGAGAAACGAAGACACAGAACATACGGCGATATGTTGTCCAGAGCTGTCCTTATTGGTCATTCCTCAAGTTTATAATATCAAGGATTTAAAATTAGTATTTTTATTTATTAGAATATTGATCATACATCATTTTAAGCAAAAAATATTGACATTTCAGTGTGGCCGTTTTGAGATTTAAATGCATGAAATTTTGTCGGGAAACCGAAATGCAATGAATAAATATCAAGAACTTTTTCAAATTTTGTCAAAAGTTTATCATATTTCTAATGTATCATGGTGGATAAAATAAGAGAATCACGAAAGTCAGAGACAGTTTCAAAAACCTGAGGAGTGACCAGCCTTAAAGAATGATATACAGACCATCTAATATCCGATGGTGCGCAGGATAAGTATGAGATACGTCCTCGACGATCTCGAAGACGCTGTCCATTTCTAACAGTATAACAAATATCCGTCGTTCAAGAGACATCTGGGTGGCAACGTGTACGTGAAAGCAGAAAGTCCGTCTGTGTATGTAGAATTCCGGTACAAAGAAATGGGAAGCATACAACTAGATTTTGAGCAGTTCGAGAAATTGAAAGACGAAGATAAAATCTTATCCACCTTCCTGCCGGAGCTGAATATTCGTGTTCCTTGTGAATTTACCCATCCAAACAGAGAAGAGGCACTGTGCTGCAGCAAATGTACTCCCAATGGACCAGAGTTAGATTAAAGAAAATCAAGACTAAGATAGAAACGACCCTTTTCAGGGCCAGCCATCTGTTTAAAAAAAGAGTTTTTTATTTGTTTTGTTTTTTTTTTTTTTCAGTGTTTTTGTTGCTGTTGTTGTTTTGTTTTTTTTTTTATCTTTTTTTATTTACCTTCATTCTCTGCCCGTCAGTGAGAAACGCACAGTAGTAGTCCTAGCTGTCAGCCATTTTTTTCTTAAAACTTGATCTTTTCCGTTGGTGTCTTCTTTCACGTCCTAATTCATCGTTTTAATTCAAATGGGTTGTTAAGAAAATTGTGGTTGCTATGTATTTTCTGTTGCATCCACGTTCATAGTTTGTAACCATGAACAATTTAAAAGGGTCACTATGCATTTCTCTAGGCTTGTGACTGGCTATAACTGTATAGTCATATGCTGCATTACCCCCTTTTTCTATTTTTTTTTCTTTTCTTTCTTTTTTTTTGGTTGATGTTCAATGAGGATTTGTTGTCGTGTCGACTTTTTTGGCAGTAAACTCTTTTTGTCATTTTTTTTGCGGTCCTTCTTCACCTGTTTGTTCAGTTTGGTGCATTTGGTATAAAAATTGATACACATTTTACAATTCCATTTCTTCTTGTCAAACTCAGTGAGTGCGTTTCTTTACTATTAACATGTGTAGCACTTCTTCTGATTCTTTGTCTTTTCTTCTGCATGGTGTGTCTGGATAAAGGTAATTTAGGACGAATTTTCCGTTGATATGCAGGTTTCGATTATTTCAATTTTTTTCTCAAGGTTTGGATCCAGTGTTTAGATAGGTTGTTTTGGAAGAATTTTCCTATAACCAGGTTTCGGTTCTTCTTTGTCTTCTACAAATTTATTCATTGCAGTTGGAGCGACGACGTAGATAAACGGCATGGCGTCCATTGGGAAGTTGGAATTCAACTGACATAATTTGTCGTTGCATGTCCTATTACTCACTGGGAAAATAAAAAAATAAATAAATGAAAAGTCGATGCTGTCGTGGATGGTTAAACTACTAAAGTTATACTTATGTTTCCTTTTTACAGGCATAGCATATTTTACATGTCGATACCCAATCCATTTTGGAAACCATTTAGCATGCTCCTCCAATGAATCGTCGTTTTCTTACCATTCATGCAGACTTCCTCCACAATTAACATTGTACTATATCACCTTGGTTAAGATAAAATAGTCCAACCTTTGCAAGGTCCGCTGGTCGTTGTTTTAGTTGAACGGGTCATCCGGTGTAAGAATCTAGCCTGAATGATTCATTGGCATACGCTATGTATTTTTGGCAAGTCATTTCTGTTCTCGATATAAACCCATTTTTGTAAACATTCTTGAATGAGGGGACAATCGGGAAAATGTCTATGTTGTTCTATGTGTACTATAGTTCCAACTCTCCGACCACCCAATGCTTCATCACACTGTGTGCATTGACATTTGTCTTCTATACCAATATCAGGCATTGGGCGCATTATATTGCACTATAATGCATTGAATAACAATTAATTAGAGAAAACTTGCATTTGATTCCCATTACCATTACATTAGATTTGCAAAAATTTGCATTGAATTACCATTATTTTAGCTAAGTAATGCATTGAATTACCATTATTTTAGCTAAGTAATGCATTGAATAACCATTAAATGTCAGAAAAACAGACAAATAAATCAGACAAAATCTAAACTTATATGCATCAATGTGAAAAAAGCTTCAAGAAAACAGTCACACTAGAAGACAGGACTATGAAGCCAGTATGTCATAAATATCAGTTTAAACGTTTTTAATTTTGCATTTCAGCATTATAAGTGTTTCAAATGTTTCATAGTTTAGTCTCATTCTATCTGGCCTAAACACTTTTCCGTCAATGCTGAGCAATCATCAACCGGTGTTGATGGTACATAATCAGACAAATATTTTGTGGCCAATTTTGCTAAAATAGGAAGCCTGCTCTCATTTTGCCTCAAAAATGTTAATGGGTGTAAATCAGAGCTATCATTATCAATTTCCAAATATCTTTCGACACTCTGTGTAACCCTGATACATGTTTTTTTTCTCTTGTAGTTGTTTGAGTTGAAAACTTAAAAACTTCCGATTTGGCCCTTTTAGGGGGTGGGGAGAAATCATCATCCCCAATTTTTGATTCTGATTTTATCAATTCAAACATTGATACTTTCTTTGTTAGCTCTGATATCCATGACAATTTAAACCTTGTACATAGAGTTTAGGATGTTTGGTATGTGTCATTTTATTCATACTGTGTTAACCTTTTAGTGAGGGTTGAAAGCAAGGCAGATACGAAGTTTGAGCTATAATCACACTTGATTGATTCAACAACGGCAGCAGAATACCGAAGGAACAAAGGAGTGGAATTTACAAAAACCGAAATCCAATGACAAGGCCAAAACGAGAACACAGAAAATAATGACGTTTGACACAGAAAACGACGACGCCAGATAGAGTCAAAGCACAGAAATAGAAATCACAAATTCAAAACAAAGTATTTACAAATTTCACTAACAATTTCTTTTCATAGGCAGTTATGTTAGTGCAATCAACCTTTTCTGGCTTTTCCTCTGGAATATTTAATACAGATCTAAGCATAAGCATTTGGCTGCTCCACCCCGTAGCATTAGATGCTTGCAACCTTTTTTCTCCCTCAAGAATCTCAGATGCCAATATAGACTTTCACACATTAGAAACAATCTTTGATATTTTTGTTATCAGTTTCTTCGTTGTTATTCCACATTCATCAAAAGCATCCTGAATCCCAAATTGTAAACTATGACAAAACATCTTTCGTGTAGGGGAAAGGGATTTTCGAAATAACTTATATCATTTTCAATACCATTCTATGAATTTTCATCTAGCTCACTTTCATCATTGGAATCATTATATCCAGGCACATTTACTCCATATCCTTTCGTAAAATAACTGATACCTTAAAAGCTTATACCATGTTAAACGCATTGTCCTCTTTGACACAAAAAATCTTTTTGTTAATTTCAAATGATGTAATGCATTCCTCATATTCCTGGAAAAATGATTTCTGCAGTATGCCTTCCCCTGAATCGTTTACATGTTATCATTACTGACCTTATTATCCAATCCAAAATATAGTGTGCTGCTATACCAATAAATCCCCTCATTGTTCTGCTTGACCACAAGTCAACAGTTAAACAAATATGTTCAGCTTTTTGGAGATTTTCACGGAGACGTTGAAGTACTTGCTTTGCCTTGGACTGAATCAGTTTAGAGGAAAGGTGTTTTCTACTTGATAACTGAAAAGTTCTTAAAACAGTCACATTCGACCAAAGAAAAGGGCAATAAATCCCCCGCTATGAGTTGAATTAAGGCATCTTAAGGGGATGTTTGGTACCCATAAACAGGTTTAACCCTACCGCTGGCTGTTGTTAGTGGCGGTACCAAGTCCGGCTATCCCGAGTTCCTGTTGTTATCTGTTTGTCTTTTGTCATTTCATTTTTTTTTCTTGTGCAGTTCCCCGGTTGATTGTGACATGTGATTGTAATGTTCGGCCATAGAAAGTGTTTCTTGTTATCTTTCCTTCATTAATCTGTACATTCGGTTTGTTTTGGATGATTAGACTAATATTTCTAAATTCCAGACTGAACAAATTTTGATAAACTTGATTGGTCTGTTGCATTATCATTTGCTTTGGGCGACTCCAGATACACATCTCTGTTTTCTCTGGAAAAAAAACGGAAGAGATGTATCGTCTAAAGTTTTAACTTCGAGTTTACATGAGTTTTATTATGTCACAAAGTTATGCGTTAGTTAATTTGAAATTAAAAAAAAATCTCTTTGTGCATTGAAAATTACTGGTACTTAAAATGGTATAGAGAATAATCTATTAATCATTTGATTGACATTATTGTTAATAAAGTCTGTTTTTACGCAGAGTCCAAGCCTATAGTTCAATAAAAAGAAGAATAAAAGGCCAACTAAAATAATTTCTTGATTGGGAAATTAATCAAGACATGGCAATCACCAACCTTTCTGTTTATAATATATACCGATAGACAATAAAAGGGAAAATCATTGGTTGTATTGAAACAAAAAGGCCTGTGATCTAAAAAAGTGAAGTTTATACAAATAATCTTACCTTTAAATGTGTTATAAAATTTGATGTGCTCCCTGATATAACTGTGCAGCAATGAAGACATTTGGCCTTGAGATTTTGATTTTTGTCCTCAGTATTTTTGGGACCTCAAAATGTTCCAAAGGGTTTGACATTTTTTATCAGAATGACAACTTAATTGAACATGAGCTTTTTTTACTTTTATACCTTGGGGCAGGGCTAATCCTGTTTTCACATACATGCATTACACATTAGCATTACCCCAAGGCTCACCAATATAATAAAAATAGTCCTTGGCGAAATCCAAAGATTGTACCACATTTGAACTCCACGGTTTGAACGTATCTAGACGTAAATACAAATTTCCTTTCAAAGGTTTCAATCGCTCCGACGGGCTTTCGGGAATGCAGTCCATCTATGTACACTAAGATCAATTGTTCAGCAGAATGGTATCTGGGTGGTTGTGGTGTTGGTAATTGTGAATTTTCAGGTATCTGTGTGGTGTTGGTGGTGGTTTAAAGGTATCTGGGTGGTGGTGGTGGTGGTGAGATAATAGCCAATGCTGGTGGTCATGGTGGTGAAGGCAGTAGAAGAGTGGTGGTAGTGGTGGTAGATAGGCTATTTTGGAATTAGCACTTCTTTTGGGCCAAAATAATAACAAACCCTGACAATTCAATACCATTTTTATTATCCTAATATACAATTCTAGTAAATGTCACAGTTCTGGATCAGGCACTAAAAGACCTGTCTTCATATCAACTGGGTTCGGTTCTGTAGCTACCTTCATCCGTTTCAGTTCTGGTTCTATGTCTTAAAACACAGCTATGATCCTCTTCAACTCCGTCCATTCATTAGGAGTGAGGGTCACACCTGACCTAGTAGGAAACAAGGTAAGTTCACCATCGGGAACAAAATACTTTTCACACATACCGTTGACTGAGGTTATTGGATGATGACGTAGAATCCCTCTCATAAATGGTACCCCCGATCCACTGGTTCTCTGTTTTTCACTCTTTGAATCAAGTCATCCACCAGTTCTGTAGAGTAACACAGAATTTTCCGCTACTCAAAGACATGTGGTCGTTATAGTGACTTCCTTGATAGAGCCTAGTTGCTTACAAATAGACTACTTAAGCAAGGGTACGTTACCAAAAACTTAGTCATTACTACAGAAGTTTTACGACCGACATCACGATCTTGTGGATCGTTATGGGATATCTGTTTTCCCAGATGACAACAGATCTTTCCTTCTACAACTAAAGTTTGTTTTTCCTCTAACATATTAGACTTTACTACCGGAGTTGACATGTTCAACACGGCTGGAGTCTTATAAGAAGCAGGAGATGCTTACTCTACCTGATCTAACCAATGGTTTTTATTGGGTCCGTGTTGTTCATCTGTATGTGTGTCTTCATTTTTTCTTTTTTGTCCCGTACCTAAGTAGTGTCCCTGTTTCTTAGTGTTTCCGATGTTGCCTTTGTCCATGGATTGCTCGTTCTTTTGACTGACGGTTCGGTTCTGACTTACTTCACCATATCTTCTTTCATCAATTCTTCTTTAACAATTCTTGAACACTAACTATTTCTTTAACCTTTGTTCTGGAACTCTAACCATTTCTTCTTTCAGGAACTCTAACCCTTTCTTCAACAATTTCTTCTTTCACCACTTCCTCTTCTTGCTGGAACTCTAACCCTCTAACCTAACTGCAGCTGTAGGTCTGCTCCGACTTCTGCTCTTCTTGTTGGTGGGTCTTCCGATGCCTATCTCGGGCATCCTTCCCGTCAAAGACTTTCCCAGACTCGTCACAGGTATATGCAGATGGATCCGCTAGGCGGCTCTTCATATGACGTAACAGGTTTGTCTTCTCAGTAAACTAAAGACACCTAGTATCTTCGCTCAGGGACGCCCTTCCGGTTTCCAGTTTTTTGCGAAGGTCGATTTAGTATGTACAAAATTCTTGATTTTCAATTCAGGGGTTGTCTTCTCTCACGTACGCACTTCCGGTTAAAGATGGCAGATAAATGGCGGGAACATCTCTTAATTGAATAAAGAACAATAAAAATAATAATAAAGAAACGGACAAAAAACAATATGTCGTCCTGACTACGTCTGGGGCGACATAATTATGAAATTAAGTAGGAAATAATAATAAAGTGGCAATAGCAGACGACAGGATCAAAAAAGAGCGGGAAAGGGAAAATAACTCTAAGAATTGGATGAAAAAGGGAGATAATTATGAAATTTTATAGGCAAAATTTTAAAATGGCAATAGCAGACGACACAATAGAAATTTGGCGGAAACAAACAAATAACTCTTAGAATTGGATGAAAACGGGAAATAATCATGAAATATCAAAGGTAAATGGGAAAATGGCAATAACAGACGATGTTTTTTGAAATTGGTTGGGAAAGAGGAAATCACTCTAAGAATTGAATGGAAAGGGGAGATAATTCTGTAATTAGGTAGGAAATAATAATAAAATGGCAAATGCAGACGACACTATCGAATTATGGCGGGAAAGGGGAAATACCTCTTAAGAATTGGATGAAAAAGATAGTTATAAAATAAGATAGAAAATATAATAAAATAACATAAAAAAGGGTTAGAACAGAGGACATTGCTCTAAACATTGGATGAAAAAGAGAGAAAATACAGAGAACAATACTGAAAAAGCATAAAAAAGTATACAGCTCATTTAAAATATTGCTGTTGGAGTTAACATATGTCTTATGGTCTCATGTTCATTTACTCCATACTCTTTCGTAAAATATATTCTGCTATTACAACATTAAAGAAAGGGTTGAACAAGAGGAAATTAGTCTCGAAATTGGATGAAAATGGAAAAAATGCAAAGAACAGCATTGAAGAGGGGTAAAATACTATTAAAATATTCAAAAAGGTGGAATAATGGAAGAAAAAATTAGAAAATTTTATTCATCCATTAATCTCAAACTAATAAATCAATTTAAATCACTGAATGATTAGGTTACAGCTATCATCCATATTTATACCTCATCATACATAGATGGTCGTCTGTTTGAATTTTAATTTTTAANGACCTGCCGGATACCTTTTTTGGAAGGGACCATCTAAGGACCATTGTGACTAAGTTTGGTTATAATTGGACTGGTAGTTTCTGAGAAGAAGATCTTTGAATGTCTTTTCCATAGGGTCCAATGTTAAAACTATGTTCCCCGCTGGCAGCCATCTTGGATTAGGTACGGACCTGTTGGATACCTTTTTTGGAAGGGACCATCTTAGGACCATTGTGACTAAGTTTGGTTATAATTGGAC
>MJUU01033281.1:50947-71017 GCA_002080025.1 Modiolus philippinarum | reverse complement strand
ATACAATGTCTTTACTTTTCAAAACAACATATTTTAAACCAATTAACATTAAATTATTGAGATTTATTCTCTTGATTTTAGTCCTTCAACGAATATTCAAAATTACAAATTTTGAATACTAAATGCTTCGGCTATATGAGAAACGCCACAAATCTGTACCAAACTAACGCAAATGGCTATTCAAAAAATTTGTATACTAATATATTAATCCAAACTGGACACTCCAACATACATATATTTGCAAATTCCATATCCTTTATAAAATAGAAGTACGTCGTCAGTGCACGTGGNAGAACCATTTCGGATTTCCTTCAAAAATAAGTGGCTATATTGAGTGTAGAATGTAATTCAAACAAAAAGTTCGTAGATGGCAAATTTGACACGTTAGCATGGTAATACACACATTTTAGAATATTGGATACATTTATGAATCCTCAATACACAACAGAAGAGCTTGCCGAGGAACAAGGCAGAATTCTTGAAATTCAACAAGGAGTCGATGTTAATCCAAAAAAGCAGGACAAGTGTTCGTGTTTTGTACAAACGTGTCATGATGCCTTTGGGTTCCGTTCTGAACATCCTTTAAACATATAATTTGTCATTCCATTCTGTTAGATAGAGATGTCCCAGCACTAAACTATACTGTTTCTGACAAAAAATGTTTTTTAAACTAATTCAGGGTTTCGTGAAATTTAATTTGATCTCCATCACACAACGTGAGATATGAAGGGTGAATACGTCGAAAAACGAATACCGAAGCAATAGATGGGAGGGAGGTGGTTTTCTATAAAATGAAATCCAAAACACGGCAAATCAGATGTAACACAAATAGAGATCGAGACGTGACAAATGACAAAACAAATAAAGTTAAGATAAACCAGAACGACCTGTTGGTTTTAAAAGCTCATAAGAGTTCATATTGTAATGTTTTACATGCACGTAACGACAATAACCAGGAAATTTGGTCCCTGCTATAACAAAATATAAATTAAACTTTGTTTTTAGTTGCAACATACACAGAACTAAAGCACTATCAGTGTGAACCCCCACAAAACTGGTGGTTGGAGGGTAAGCATATCTCCCGGCACGCGTGGACAAATAGCAAGACACGATAAAATATTTTTCTTCAGAGCTGAAAAAAATATAAATTAAACATCTATGATAAGGTTAACTATACTGAAATACTATAATTTATTTATATCTGATCGAACTTGTATTTAGTTAAAGGGACACTTATCTCCGTCGCTATGATAGAGTACTCTGCATTAAAATTTAGACTGAACTGAATTATGAAATAGTTCTTGTCCCGGGTTTTTAAAAAAAGATTCTCATCAATTTATCAGGCAATAAAAACAGTATATCAATATTTAAGAAATTCAAAAAATATTTAAAACTAAACCAAGGACGTATATTTAGATATAAATATACGTCCTTGACTAAAAACAGAAGAAACTAAGTAAAACTACGTTTTCAAATATTAAATAACAAGTCAAGTTGTAAACAACAATAAACATGAAATTAGTAACAACTAAAATGAACAAAATCATGCAAAAATTATTTTTTTACCTGATTTATCCGTCTGAAAGAAAAGAAACAATTGTTAAATTTTGAATTGCTATAAAAATCTATCTTTTATTCATACCTTACCTGTGTATTTTTAGCGCCCTCTATAAATAACAGTACACTAAATCAATACACAAAATTACCGAGGATTTATACTTAACTGATAAAAGTAAAGAAAATACAACAAATGTATGGTGAAAAGTTATTTTTTTAACATTCTTACAAAAGTCTACAGAAAGCTGCAATATATATATGTTTGTATATATGAAATATTTTGAAATGTACAAACCACGGATCGCGGATGTTTATCAACAGATACGAAATGAAAAAAAAAATATAAATAAAATATGTATCTATTTTTCCATTTACTCAATATAACCATATTGGTAGATGTTGTTCTAGTTTCTGATTGGTTGATTAACCGGGACATTCTCTTAATTTAACTGGGACACTCTCTTAATTTCCTCGTCCACTCTTAATTTAATTGGAACATCTGATTTTAACCTGGACATTCTTGATTTAAAATTCGTCACTGAATTTACTCGTCAATCTCTTAATTTAACCAGATTTCACTTAATTATTAAGAGACAGACGAGTAAATTAAGAATTTTGGTTGTCCAGTGTGCTATGCATGCAATTTTTATTTTTTAACCCGTTAACTCTACGCCTTTTTACAGCAAAGGTCTCTTATCACCCATCAAAGATTTACTGAAGTGTCGCAATTTTGTCAAAATGCTCCTAAATATGTATAAAATGCAATGATAAACTAAAGGCTCAGACACTGAGCCTGAATTGCTCACCTGACAAAATGCTTACAGCAGGTGATGAAAGTGATGTTTATCCCATAGGATCCTATGTTAAAATATGTTCTGTGCTGGAGGTCTTGTTTTTATCAGATCAAAACAAAATTAAGCAATCTTAGTTTGACTGAATTTGGTTCAATAATTTAAGTGCATGTAATGAAAAAAAATGTTTTAATATTTGGGTACCATTCTAAAACAAGTTCGATGCTGGGAGCTATTTTCTTTGTGGGATCAAACAAAATGAGAAATCTTTGTAAAGGACCTTCCAGGACATCATTTCTGTAAAGTTTGCTTTATTTGCTTCAATAGTTGAAAATGATGTATTATTTCCCATAGGGTCCAATGTTAAAACTAAGATCAGTGCTGGCGGCCATGTTTTTTATTGGATCATTACAAAATGAGCAAAGTTTGTGAAAGACCTTCCATACATCAATCCTGTAAAGTTTAGTTGAATTTGCTTCAGTGGTTTCAAAGGAGAAGATGAAAATGTGAATTTCCCATAGGGCCATGTTCCGTGCTGACAGCCATGTTTTTTGTCGACTTGGAATAAAATGAGCAATCTTTGCAAAGGACCTTTAGTACATCATTCCTGTAAAGTTTGGTTGAATTTGCTTCAGCAGTTACTGAGGAGTTGATGAAAGTATGATTTTCCCATAGGGTCCTATGTTAAACCAAGGTTCTGCACTGCCGGCAATGTTTTTTATCGGATTGGAACGAAATGAGCAGTCTTTGTAAAGGACCTTTGTACATCATTCCTGTAAAGTTTGGTTGATATTGCTTCAGCAGTTGCAGAGGAGTTGATAAAAATGTGATTTTTCCCATAGGGTCCTATGTTAAATCCAAGTTCTACGCTGGCGGTCATGTTTTTTTATCAGATCGGAACGAAATGAGCAATCTACATAAAGGGCCTTTAGTACATCATTCCAGCAAAGTTTGGTTGAATTTACTTCAGTGGTTTCAGAGGAGAAGTTGATTATGTGATTTTTCCCATAGGGTCTAATGTTAAAACGAAGTTCCAGGCTGGCGGCCATGTTTTTTATCGGATCGGAACGAAATGAGCAATCTTTGTAAAGGACCTATAGTACATCATTCCTGTAAAGTTTGGTTGAATTTGCTTAAGTGGTTTCAGAGGAGAAGATGATTATGTGGAAAGTTAACAGACGACGGACGGACGGATGGGCAACGGACGATGGACCCCAAGTGATGGCAATAGCTCACACTGACCTATCGGGTCAGGTGAGCTAAAAACCATGAGGAGTTTATGGGTAAAAATTATAGTGCTTTTGGTAAGTTTTAAATGGATGAAAAAACTTCACAGATATAACAGAAATACCAAAACATAAACACAATACAAGATACTGAAATATTCAATACAGCTTTTATAAAATAATGAGAATGCATCAGAAAATCTGTGAGCCAGTTCTTTTCAGATAGTTAATTTCCCTTTCCGAGAAGTATGTGTGTCTCATTTAAGAAAAATTCTGTACATACCTGATCAAGATCATTATCAAACTTTATCAAGGCCTTCTTACAGTTGATGAATGATATACCAGTTTTCTTTCGTAGTTTACTGAGAGTGTTTTTGTCAACTTTTGTACTGTAACATCTACTGACACACAGACTCCATTTAACAGTATGTTTTAACATATCTGAAACTATTAAAAAGTTGATTGTTACTAAGAAATAATTCATGATTTCAGTTTTGATATTTAAGTACGCCGCCATCCCCTGTCAGTTTCATTTTTAATTTTTCCTTGCCATTTTATTTTATGTTTAATGATCACAGAGTTCGCAAAATCTGTCAGTCCCAGTCTGCTATAACCAGTATATTTTGGATGTTTGGATTTTTGATATAGAAATATACAATTCAAGTCATATTTTCAATGTTTGATTTTCTCATGAAAAAGTAAAGTTGTTTTAGGCTCTTTAATGACTTAATGTTTGCATTAATATTTATTACACTAAATGTCAGATAATTGAGTATTAAACTTCAAAGGTGGAAATAGGGATTATTGTAAATAACTTATCTTTATCATTTTGGCTAAAAGGCATGTCAAGAAATGAACATGTATTAATTATGTAATATTAACAGATTTGGGGTTTTTGTGAAAATTGTTCTATTGTTAAGGGAAATTGATTTTAGAATTAAGATTAATTGGGGTATAAAATAGTTAACTTTGGGGAAACAAACCAGTTTTTTATGGACAGTTAAGTTTCAGTTTTATACACAGTTAATATAGTTTAACATACTGTTTTATATACAGCATTTAATACCGTTTCTATATTATAGATGATATATTTGAATTATTGTGAAATGTGAACACTTTTATCTATATTAGTGCTCATAATAAATTGTTATTATTTGAGAACTTTGCGTTTATACGAAAGACACACGAAAGGATCATGTGAGCTAGTATTCCCCAAGAATTACTGTAACTGGGTCCTGAAATATCCGACTGTTTAGGACCTAGTTATAGAATGACT
Source organism: Modiolus philippinarum (assembly GCA_002080025.1). Taxonomy (NCBI): domain Eukaryota; kingdom Metazoa; phylum Mollusca; class Bivalvia; order Mytilida; family Modiolidae; genus Modiolus; species Modiolus philippinarum. The sequence goes on along the minus strand of MJUU01033281.1, from coordinate 66,167 downwards.
GACCGTCCGACGAGTCTCAGTCATAGACCAACGACTCTCGGTCACACTGCTCCAAAAACTTTTTTCATTACTAGTCCTTCGGGCTAGTTGATATAACAGATTTACTAGTCCAAATCCCATTTTACTAGTCCCGAAAATAGAAATAAAAAAAGTGTAAGGAAGTTCATATTTTTATTTTTAGATTCTTCATAATCTTTTAAGAATTGTTTTATTTTTCTTTCATTATCTTAATCCGTGTCCCAATCCTGGTTGCTTGAATTAAGTTTGACGCAACAATCACAAACTTGTTTCAATGCATACTTCAATGTAAGAACCAGTTGAGCTACTCAAGGAATTTTGTACAAATAAACTTATAGAAACAACATTTTCAAACAAATTCTACTGCAATTTGAGGCAATACAAAATTTCTGCAACAAAAATTCTTACTAGTCCAGTCAAGCTAGTGGTTAAAAAAAATTACTAGTCCGAATTGAAATTTACTAGTCTCGGGCATCGGACTAGTGCCTAACGGAGCAGACTGCAGTCCTGTCAGTCTGACTGGCAAAAATGTCATAGGACTAACTGTTAAAGCATGTTTGCCAGTCCCATGTCTGACAGCATTTTAGATTTTTTATAATGTCCATAATGCAGAGGACTGTCTGGAAATCTTCAGGACTGACAGATTATTCTGCTCTGTCAGAATATCATGTGGAGCAGATCATGCTTACCCTTCCGGAGCACCTGATAATACCTCAGTTTTTGTAGGGGTTCACACTGCTATTGCGTTAGTTATGTGGTGTTCTTATCCTTTTTTGTTTTATTTGTCTTGTTTTTCTCATGCTGTCTCGGTTCGTGTTGTATGTGAATTGCCATGATTTTGGATTTATGACTTCCCCTTTCCTCATTCTTGCTTTGGTGTTCGTTTGCCGATGTATCATGTGTATCAGTCAAGTACCTAACCTGTATGAGTTATTAAAGAAAAATAACATGCATGTGTTATTACTAATGGAAAAAATTGATAACATATGTATGTTACATGCTTCAAACAGGAATCATGCAGTCATAGTTTTGTTTTAAATGTATACCATTTTATCATTGCCATTATTGTCTACCAGGATGCTAGGAGTCAAAATCATAGGACTTCTCATAGTTTGCCAATATTGCAAAATATACTTATGTTATTACAGGAAAAGTATGCCTGTAATAATAAAAGGGTGTTATTACAGCGACTCTACATCACTTAAAAGTGTTTTCCCCAGACCAAAATAATGTCTAATCAGATTATATCTTATTGCTGCGGTCAAGCAAGTGGCAAAACTTTCAGTTTATCGAAATTAAGATTTACACCCCAAGCTGTCTACCTTTCATTGACTCGCTGTCGTACAAAGACAACATTGTATACATTTGTCAGGTTTTCACGTCTGATATATCTACAATGTGGACATTTGACATCGATGATTTTAACACATTGTGTAACTTTGGGTTGTAAATCTTGACTTCATTACAATAAAAGTTTTGCCACTTCCTTGACCGCAGCAATAATTAACAGTAATGTATGAAAATCAAAGCATGTCCATAGGTTCTGCGCAAGTTTCTTAGTAATTCCCAAGTGTCTAATAAACTAACAAATTTTTAGATCATATTCCTGTAATAACTAAGCATTGTTATTACAACTTAAGTTATATCACTTTAGAGCCTTGTCTCATTGATTAACCATGGTTCATCAAAAATGTTTTAACTTAATTGAAAACTGATTTATCCAGGCTAAATAATTAGTTTCTGCGCAAACGTCTAAGCAATTCCCAAGTGACAAAAAAAAGGTAATATATTAAAGGTTGCTACATACATATGTTATTACAGAATTAGAAATAAAGAGCAGATAACTCAAAACAACATCTGTAATAACACATGCATGTTATTTTCTGTAATAACTCATACAGGTTAGGTACTTGACTGTGTATTGGCAGAAATTATCTCTCACATTTTCAGAAAAAGTTAGAACAAACTAAAGAAAGTACAGAAAGAAACACCATGGTTCACTACATGCAACTACACAGACAGGCTACCAGGAAGCTTCATGCAAATGGTGAACAATCTCTGATGAGAACCACTACAGGGATGAACATTCGAAATATTTAGTAGCCAGCTAGGCCCGTATATATGTATGTAGCAAACAGAATTCAGTAGTCCAGCCAATAATTTTACTAGTCCAGTACTATATTGTGGACCAAAATTGCAGAATATTTCAGTAGCCACCTGGGCTATTGGTTTAAAATTTTAATATCCCAGGTCAACTTTTAGGGCCCTGGGATACTGGGCCCTGGTAATTTGCATCCCTGCACCATGACTACAAGTGAGGAAAGTAATCATGCCTCCTCCTGCTCTTTCAGATCAAACACAACCTCTTAGCCATCCATACTGATGCATATATAATTATATTAGTGAAACAAGTTGACAACATACATTCTGTCAACAAATAGCTAAACAATGTTTATCGGTATTCCTTTATCCCCAGAACCATCCAAGACTGGAACTAACTTCCAACAACAGCAGCCCGAGCTTGTTCCAATGTGGAATTCAAGAAAATACTGAGCGACATTCCTGCTGTCCAGTCCCAAACCACTCACTGAGCACCTTGTAAATTTGTATATATGTATGGTGGAAAAATCCCCCATGGCCCCTGTGCATCTTGTCATGGTGCCTGTTGTATTCTGTTCTCTATATGAACTGGTTTTATTTCCAACTGCACCAGATAGGCTTATTTATTACTTTATTTTTCATAGCATGAAGCATGTATAGTGCATCTGCGGTAGACATGATGATGCATTTACATGTATAATGCCTTTATACATTATATATGTATTATTATTTGTTATTTATTGTCTGTACATACTGTTTTCTGTAAATTGTAATCGTACTAATCATAAGTATTTGATGTATCAATTATTGGATATCGCGAAAACAAAAGTTTCCAATCCACAGCGCAGATCATATTGATATACAGAATAACTGCATAATATAATCCACTTCTTTTGCAAAGCAGGGGATAAATACACGTTCATTGGTATCTTTAGTATGGACAATGTAATTTTCCACACGAATACATTAAATATCACTCAAAATGACCATTTCTCTGACCAGGTATCTAAATTTTTTGTTAGTACCAAATTGTCCAACACAAGTCCCACTAGAAGTACTGTGGTCCGCTGGACCATAAATGAATACCCTGCTTCCAAAGTGTAACAAAATTCTTTAAACAGTTGTTCAGACCAAATTTGAAATCGTCCCCACTCATACAAGCCAAGAAAACAGGAAGTGGTAATACAGCAGACCTGAAAGCAACTTACACATTACAACTCATCAAAATCAATCTTCTGAACAAATATGAAACCAATCCAATCTATGCAAGCTGAGAAAACTGTGAGGAAAATTTCTCCTTCCTAGTTAGTTAAACATCAAAGAATCGGTAAACAGGAAGTGCATGCACAACAGACCTGTAAATGACTTACACATTACAACACATTATTATAAAGCTCCAGTCCAAATTTGAAATCATTCCTACTTATAGAAGCCAAATAAACTGTGACGAAAAAATTCTCATCCATTAAGGGTTATAGTAAAACTTCAAAATATCGGCAAACAGGAAGTGGTAATACGGCAGACCACAAAATAGTTTACATGTTACAACTCATTATCATAAAGTTCCAGACCAAATGTGAAATCATAATTCCCACCCAAACAATTAAAGTAAACTGCGATGAAAATTTCTCATCCAGTGTGTTTAATATAGTAAAACTTCAACATATCGGCAAAAAGAAATTGTAGCGACACAGCAGACCCAAAAACAGCTTGCCCGTTACAACTCATCATAATCAAGCTTCTGACCAAAAATGAAATCATTGTAACATATACGTAACATATACGAGCTGAGAATGCTGTGAAGAAAATTTCTCATCCAAGTGCATGTTAGTGTGTTATAGAAAAAACTTCAACATAACGGTGAACAGGAAGAAGCAACACGACAGACCCCAAAATAGCTTACACTTTACAAATCATCATAATCAAGCTTCTGACCAAATATGAAATTATTCCAACATGGGTCATTCTCTGACAACTTTAACAAATTGTAATAATTTTAGTGAAAAAATATTGAAACTTGTTTTTTATCTTTTGTTCATTGTTTCTTTTTGTTTTGTGTAAAGCAGTCATTGCAGAAACGTGACAAAATGGTTGGCATGCTATTCTCCCAAGCATTTTTTATTTTTGACCTATCAAGCATGAAAATGTGTCTTTACCGTCTATATTTTTGTTAGGGTAAGAGGAGACATTCGTGACGGTAAAAGAAAGATATGTGAGGGTAAAGAAAAACTGGTGACAGTGATGACATTTTTGGTCTTAGGAATTCTCTGTTTAAAGAATATTCTGTCAAATAAAAAATACAATGTTCATCAGCATGGATTCTGTTTTTTATTCGCTTTGTTCTGATCTATTTCTTCAACTATCAAAAAGAACAAAATGACAAAACATAGATAACTTATCCACACACAAAGTATGGACCTTGATGTAATTTCGAAGTTTTATGGTTATTAAAGGGAAATTGACGAAAAAAGATAATGTCTGTTATAGGAAATAAAACACTTTTGTGTGCCTTCTAAAAAACAGGTTGAAAATGTATTTAGTTTGACTGATACAGCCAAAAAACTAGAATTATGTCTTCACAGTAACGCTTGTGTCCTAACAGAACGTGACGGAAAAGACAGTGACGGTGGAGACCAATCCGTGAACCGTCAAGGATTTTGAATTTATCTCTAGAGGGAATCTTAGTCAGGCAAGTGGTTGTTTCTATGGTACTTGAGCTTTATCTGCTGATGTAATTGTGATGCAGATTGACTGTACTATAAGGAAAATATTGTATGTACGGTAAAGACGCGTAATAAAGGTACTTTTTCAAACTTACCTATGTTTTTCTCAAATAAATAAAAAAATCCGTTATAATAGTAAAAAAATAATTGCCAAACCACTTAGGATACATATGTTAAAGGCGTATGGCGTAATTATACAAGTTTTACAATAGAGGAATATCATGTCTGGTAATTGAAATGTTCCGTGACGGTAATGACCAAAAATGTGTGGGACAGATGTTTGAAATCAGATTATAGAATAAACTAAGACAGAGAAGAGGAAAACAATTTGTGTGCATGTTACCTTTGAACTTACTCTACTTATAAAATCACTGTAATTAACATAGAAAAATATTAAGGGGCAAAAAATGCAAAAATAATGTCGTCTTTACAGATTGGGACATTACCGTCACGTGAAGAATTCTATGTGATGGTAATTTATATTTTTTTTAGAATCGTTCCTTTTCCCCCAAAACAGAGATAAATGTGATTTTAACATTTTTTTCTGAATTGGTTATGGTGTGAATTAGTTGATTGATCTTTAAAAAAGTCAGAAATTCGAACAAATGGGTAAGTAATCGTCATTGGACGGATTTTCATTACCAAACATGACAAATATTAAAGTTGTCAGAGAATCACCCACATATACAAGCTGAGAAAACTGTGACCAAAAATGTGTGATGGAAAGACGAATGGATGGATGGACACTGCCATCACTATATAGCCCGGTATCTCACTTCTTTGTGGTAGTTAAAGTTTTATGCAAAATAAAATATCACCGGGGCATACTTATTGTTTACTATTTTTTTGTGTATTAGAGTGCCACATATTCATTGCTAAAACACAGAAGAATATTTGCTAAGAGCACTTATTACTGCAGGTTCAGCTTGAAATGACAGGCATGTTTTTCAATGTGAACAAAGGGAATTAACCACTTCTCCGTGGCAATAACGAAAATCTATGTATGGAGGGCAGAAACGATCACAATAATTTTGGGAAGAAAAAAATTAACAGATCTAGTTATAATCTGATTATTCATTTTGAAAACAATAAAATCATACAATTTAAGCTCAATAAATCATGTTTACAGACAAACCATATTGACAAATTACGTTCTTATTTAATTATTCATTTCAAAAGGTATAAAGTAATTCATCTTGAACTTCAAAATTGAATAATGTTTAGAGACAAACCACATTGAACGTTCAAGTTCTGATTTGATTATCAATTTCAAAAACAATTAAACCTTACAACCTGAACATTTAAAAAAATTGTGACGTTCTAATTTGATTATTCATTTCAAAAACAGTAATCAAAATTATACAAGTTGAATTCAATTTAATTGAATAATGTTTAAAGATAGACATTTAGATAAGTTATTTTTCTTCACAGTGTGGGCAGAGAAAAACACTGTCCCTTCTCAATATTGTAACCTTTGTACAAAATTTGAAATGAGTCCAATGTCCACACCTGGAACATTCCCCCCACTTAACAAAGACGAGCCCTGCAAGTTCCTCTAATTCTGCGGGTTGCCATTTGTTACAAACACAACACAGGTCCTCGTCGTCGGTATACATACCTGTATCAGTATCACTATCCTCAGAGAGAATTATTGGCCCTCTCTTCTTGTTCAAACCAGAAGTGCTCGGTTTTTGGCTTTCTTTTACTTTAGACTCACATTTACATTGAGCAGGTTTTTTTGCCAATGTCTTTTCAGATTTTTTTTTACGAACAGTTAGCTTAGGCGTATCTTTGAGTTTTGACTTCTCTGTTTTTGTTACCACCTTTTGTTTCTTAGATTTTGAAGATTCCATAATCTGAACATTTAATTTCTTTGACAAATCACCTGCAAGATAGGGAGGAACAAATTTTCTTTTTGTTTTTTTCGGCACTACTGCTTTTATTTGTCTTGAATCAAAGAAATTTTCCACTAAAACTTCTGTTGGTTTGTCATTGTTAGAGGTTTTGGAATTTTCAGATTCAGATGGCTGTAGATTTATGCCATTTATGTTTTCATTTATTTCAACATGTTCAATTTCTTCCTCTAACTGAGTTGCCATGTTATTACCGTCATCGGTAATTTCAATAATATTACTGTGGTTACTTTGATCATTCACATCATTTATTTCATTAACATAAATTGTTGCAGGAGCCATTTCTTCTGGTAAGATTTCATTTTTGTTCAGCTGGTAAATGCCTGTTTTTCGAAATGAAGAAATAAGATTTTCGGCCACCATTGACTGTAAGTAGGGCTTACAAGTGAGAGAAGCTACATCAAACTTAGTAATGCTTGCACCCAGGTTTTTCTGCATAAACAGACCACATTCTCTATTATAAAGATTTTTCAAAGGGCCAAAAATGCCGACATCTAATGGCTGAGTTATATGACTGGTGTGCGGTGGAAGCACAAATAAAACAATGTTACGTTTCTTTGCCCAGTTTTCCAATGTTAAGCTTATATGCGATCGATGTCCATCAAATGAAATTAACATAGGTTCCTGGTCATTCCTATCAGAAATGCCTGCGTGTTAAGCAAAGTGCTTGGTAATATAATTTTCAAAAACTGCACCATTCGACCACCCCGAATCACTCATCTCACCGCTCGATTCCGGGGCAGCATTATTCAAGAAATCACCATTCCATCTTTTGCCAGGAAAAATATAGTAAGGCGGAATGTAATTACCGATAGCATTACCACCAGCTATAATAGTGATTGTGGATGATCTTTGCGATGTAATTGACTGGGCTTTAAGCTCTTTAGAGCATATGATTTTTGGAGGACTGTGATCAGTAGCAATTCCAGTCTCATCAATATTGTAAATTCTAGCAGGTTTGTCAATCAAATTATGCCGGGTTAGTATAGAAGATAATTCTTTGAAATATTTTCCAATTTTCTCCTCAGATGCGCATTTTGCCCTTGCCAACGAAAGTTTCTGTGGCTTTACTAGAGTTAATTCTGGCCATCGATTCAATAAACCATACAGCCAATTATTACTTAATTTAACACTATCTTGTGATTTTGAAAAATTTGATTTGTTCAGTGAGACAGCATAATCTTTGCCCATAATTTGGACCATAGACTTAGTGTAGCCATAACCTATTTGAGCCATATTTTTAAGATGATGCACAAAAGCTTCTTCTTCTGCATATGTAAAAAGGGTTCCATGCCCACATTTAGCATCTACTGCAATTTTTCCATTCACTCTGTCGCGAAGTGTTTGTTCAGGTACGCCGAATGTCCTTGAAGCTCTATACACTGACAAATTTTCTCTAAAAACTGCATCATATGCTCGCTCAAGATAGGCTTTGTTATAATTATACTTTTTTTTCTTCTCCTGTAATTAAGAAAAAAGATTGATTTGGAATTTTTCAGAAATATAGATGATTTTTGTTCAAAATCATCAATTTCAAAGAAATAAAAATGTTAAATTGATGGCATTTTAAGTTAGATCCTTTAAATTATATGTTCTGAATAAACTTTATACGTCTTTCTATCTCTGGATTTCCAATGTTATAATTTACCCGGAGAGAAGAGACATAAGTTTATACTGAAATAAAATTTACTGTAACATTGAAATTTTGTTATTCTTTTATGGGTGCTCCTAATATGGAGTAATTTATTTAAGAAATTAGAACAAAAAAAAGACATGTTGAGTAAATTGCCATTTCCCTTATATACATTTATATTTCTACAAATAAGCCTAAAAATTATTATGTTAACCTCAACGTTATAAATTTTACTATTTTTGTCCTTATTTTTTAATACGGCTTTCCATACAATTATAATCTATTTCCGTCAAAGGTCACGTGACATAAATATGACCTGTGCGAACTTTGACAACCAGATGACACATTCCACGAATTTTCAGGACGATGGGTCAAGTTAAGGTCTTTTTAAAGCTTTTTTTGGAAAGGAGGGGTCGGACATCTTTTGAAAAATCATTGAATTAACTGTTAAATGTAAATTTAATGTTTACTTACCGTTTTTTCGTTCATTTTTGACAAACAATATCACATCGCATTCCTTGGTGTATTTTTATTTACGTTCTAAAAAAAGATTCGCGCATGAGCAAAAAAGACACGTGCCGTAGCGGATTACCACGAAGAAGTGGAACCCACGGAGAAGTGAGAAGGGAGTATACCCAGTGCTTTCCAAAGTGGGCGTATATAAATGTCTAGTACCGAGTACCATACTGTCCGAGTCGGTACCAAATTGTCCAGGTACATGTACCGATATGTCTAAGATTTGAAGAAATTATTCGATTTAAACTTGACAATTTTAAGAGGACAACAGCCACGAGCGCTTGTTTCTATCGATTATGACATTGTTAGGAAAATATGTACTAAAAACAAGGTAAATTCCTAGGCACTTGCATCTATTAGTGCCGTACTTGGCTTATAGTGGGATTACATCACTGAACAAGCCTGTTCCAAGGACACATGGCAAGCCGGAGACCTGTCAGATGCAGGCACGTGTTTTGAAAAGTTATTTGGTTATAAGGAAAATGTTTGCCATAAAGAACATATGTAGGCATATTACCAACTTCCTAATTGTCTAAAATATTTTGCACGGTGACTTCCCTGACCGACGGCACTGAAACCGGAAATGGAATATGGGTACGCTTGTTTGTCTGATTACCAGTAGCACCTCACATTGTGATTTGGTCGATTTCGATAACTCAATAAAACAAGTTCTCTCCGACTGTTCTTCACTTTACTCGAAGGCGTGAGCTTTCGTTCCGAATGGAATATATCGACTAAATTATTCGGGTTGCGATTTCGATTGATCTCTAGGGTCGCGCTCGATTGGCTGTGCAGAACATGTGCAGTACAGAGTGTTCTGCACAGACGAATCGAATGTCACATAACAGGAAGTCGCGCTCTCTATGATGGAAGACAAAAGGCGGGAAATATATCTGAAATAAAACTTGAGATTAAACAGTAGATGAAAAATATATTGTCAAATTTACTTTATTTTATACAATACTTTTTGTTTTACTGTGCCCATAATGCAATTTATGATGTGAAAAGGATCAGAAAATGCTAAACTGGTGTCTTTCTTTTAAGGACCTGTTCCACGACACTTTATTCCTGTTCTGACTGTGCAGTACACCCTTTTACATTTCTTTATTTTAATAGTACTGAAACCCTTCGCTCGCATTCAGAGAGTTGTTGACATCAATAAATATATGTTATTAATCAATTTCATACTTATAACAATCAAGAAAGTAATTTTTATTTGTCAAAAACTTGCAAAATGTTCCAATCAAAACATTTGACTTCCATCTTGGTCACGTGACTGTTCCACTCGCACCACCTTTCCAGTCGGTACAGACGGAACTGTGCAGTACAGGTGTTCCGAATCACTCGTTTGCTGTACTGCACGTCCATCACACAATTCACAGGCCAATCGAATGCCACCTAGACGTTTTTGGTCTAAAAAGTTCGGCCATTTTTTATTTCGGACTTGGGGTTGTAGCGTGTCTAGGTTAATTCGTGCTCAAGGTCCGAGTATTCAGTGTATTAAATTAATTCTGTATCTGACGAAGTAATTGTAGGATCATAGGAAATATAACGAAGAGGTATTTAAATGCACTTTTAATCAATCAATGTCAACATGTCAAGATGAGACGTTGGCTCACTTTGAACAACAACATAGGAGTTTCACGAGGAGTTTCCGCCGTGACGCACAGGCTCGAAAAATTTACCTCGGTTGGCAAGAAATCGTTGTCACTGATTAGGGTCATAAAATTGTCATTTTCAATTAACCAGTAAGAATTTGTTATTTGAGCCAAATGGATATAATTCCTTTTGATCTGAATTATGGAATTTAAAAAATTTCCAGCTTTTTATATTCAATACATATAAAATTAGCATTATTTGTAAACCATATGAATTTTTCGAAACTTTCACATTTTTGAAATGCACCTGAAAAAGTATTTTTTAGGGTCATAAAATTGTCATTTTCAATTAACCAGTAAGAATTTGTTATTTGAGCCAAATGGATATAATTCCTTTTGATCTGAATTATGGAATTTTAAAAATTTCCAGCTTTTTATATTCAATACATATAAAATTAGCATTATTTGTAAACCATACGAATTTTTCGAAACTTTCACATTTTTGAAATGCACCTGAAAAAGTATTTTTTAGGGTCATAAAATTGTCATTTTCAATTAACCAGTAAGAATTTGTTATTTGAGCCAAATGGATATAATTCCTTTTGATCTGAATTATGGAATTTAAAAAATTTCCAGCTTTTTATATTCAATACATATCAAATTAGCATTATTTGTAAACCATATGAAATTTTCGAAACTTTCACATTTTTGAAATGCACCTGAAAGAGTATTTTTCGATTTTTTCAAAAAAGGAAATCGGTAGAAAAATATGAATATCCCAATGTTTAACATGCATTTTACAGATCCAAAATCGTGCATATAATAAAAAAAAAGTTATCAAAGACCAAAAATTCCGCTTTGCCAACCAAAAATGCTGATTTGCATATGTAAATTAGATTTTGTGACATCATTCGTTGGATTCGCGGAAACTCCTATATTATGCACTTGGTTATTTTGAAACGGTAGGAAAGACTTGTTCAGTTACTTTTACAATCTCATACAAACCTCTGTAATTGCTCAGTTTGGCTCGGCTTTGTCTGGTCACTATCTTGGTTGTGCTTCGGAAGTGCCATATATGTGCTTATGATGTGATATATCTGATCTGACCGTTCTGCTTCGGAAGTCATAAGCCGCCGTGCGCGGTCCCGGCTTATGAATAGGCCAGCAGCATCCTCTGAGCTTGGAGTATGAGTCGTCCTAACAGAGGACCCTGAGGGAACCCCGGGATATAGAAATAGGACCTAGTATCTCTGGCTTGCGGGGTGTGACCCCTCCTAAACGGGGGCTGACCCCGAGGGTCCCGGGATAAAGAAATAGGACCCATTCCGTGGTTGTGCGGGATGAATAAATTCACAACTCATCTTTCGGATGGGATGTAAACTCAGGTCCACGTGTTGGAAGAAATGCTACGCTTCCTGCTCGTTAAAGAGCCCTTGTAGCAAGCTCTTTTTTGAGTGGTCCGTAGGTGATCGGCTGCAAGGCTAAATTCTCCGCCCTTTTCGATTTCGCCCTACTTTTCCAGTGGCAGTCAGAATTTCCCGTCCCATGGCCCTTTCCATACCCCAAAGTGATTATTTATTAACAAACTTGTTCTCGTCTTGATATAGCTGAAATATTGCTGAGTAGACGTTAAACAATATTCAATCAATCAATCGGAAGTCATAAGCATGCTGTGCTGTGGCATATGTGCTTTAGTGATATATATTCTTCTGAAGAGTGAGCATTTTGTGCTCCGTTTGTGAAACATGTGAGTTTTGTAGGATGTCTTCTTCTGACGTAAAATCACGTTAATTGTGCTTCGTTTGTTGCATAAGTGTTTTTGAAGGGATATCTAATCTGAATGATATGCTTCGGAAGTGTACGCATGTTTTCCTCCGTTTATATATGACACATGTGCTTTAGTAGGACGGCTGTACTTTGGAAGAGTAGGCATATTGTCCTCCGTTATCGGAACACGTGGTTTTGGTTGGATATCTGCTCTGACGGCTGTGCTTTCTAGGTGTAAGCAAGTTGTGCTCCGTTTTGGCACATGTGCTATTGGTGTGATGTGTGCTCTGACGGTTCTGCTTTTGAAGATTTAACATGTTATGCTAAGTTTGTGGTGAGTGTGCTTTATTTGGATTTATGTTCTGACGGCGTGTTTCGAAAGAGTAAAGATGTTGTGCTTCGTTGTTGGAACATGTGCTTTTGGTGGGATATATGCGCTGATGGCTGTGCTTCGGAGAGTAAGCATGTTCTGCTCCATTATCGGAACATGTGGTTTTGGTTGGATATCTGCTCTGACGGCTGTGCTTTCTAAGTGTAAGCACGTTGTGTTCCGTTTTTTGCACATGTGCTTTTGGTGTGATATGTGCTCTAACGGTTGTGCTTTTGAACATTTAACATGTTATGCTAAGTTTGTCCTGTGTGTCCTTTTTTAGGATAATGCTCTGACGGCGTGCTTCGTAAGAGTAAAAATGTTGTGCTCCGTTTCTTGCACATGTGTTTGTATTGTGATATGTGCTCTAACGGTTCTGGTTTTGAAAATTTAACATGTCATGCTAAGTTTGTGATGAGTGTCCTTTTTTAGGATATATGTTCTCACAGCGTGCTTCGGTACAGTAAAAATGTTGTGCATCGTTTGTTGCACATGTGCTTTTAGTGGGATATCTGCTCTAACGACTGTGGTTCGGAAGTGTAGGATGTAGTGCTCCGTTTGTAGTCCATGTCCATTCTAGTGGGATATCTGCTTCAGAAGTAAAAGCACGTTGTGCCTTGTTTGAGGCATATGTGCCTTTGATGGGATATCTGATCCGACGGCTCAGCTTCGGAAGTGTAATCATGTTGTGCTCCGTTTATAATACATGAGCTTTAGTAGAATATAAACTCTGACGGCTGTGCTTCGAAAGAGTTGGTATATTGTGTTCTCCGCTTGTTGCACATGTGATTTTAGTTGGATATTTGATCTGACGGATGTGATTTGGAGGTTTAAGCATGTTGTGCTACGTTTTTTTGGCACATGTACTTTTTATTGTGGTATGTGGTCTGACGGTTCGGCTTTGGAAGATTGACCGCTCCCGACATGTGTTGCTTCAATGACATATTTTAGCTGCGATCGATGTTGCTCAACATTTTTATTCTCTTCTTGTAACCCTGAGAATCGCCCAAGTTGGTACTCAAATGAGCGGGTGGGGAGCAAGGGAGTGACCTTGATATAATTTTTGTCAAGAATACCGCTTAAGTGCACGCTAGGGGCCTTCTTGATCTCGCTTGAGGGGGTGAATATTGTTCACCTCTAGTTGAAGACCCTCAGGCGACATCAAGATGTAGACACGTCAGGAATAAAAGCCCTGTCCTTGATAAACTGGAGTTTTCTATATATCGTGTGCGTTTTTGTCACATGTACATTCACTCCATATCCTTTCATTTTTCCTACAATGTTCCGTTTCTTGAACGTTTGCTATTGATATATATATATATGCTCTGACTGCTCTGCTTCGGAATGGGTAGCATTCTATGATCTGTTAGTGAAACTATGGTTATTGATGCAATATGGTTCTATTTAGAGATGGATTGGAAAGAATATACAAATTTCTGCTCCAGAAGAGTATTGTATGCTCTGTATGTGGCACTTTATTTTCTGAAAAACCAAGTATGACATGTTGCACGTGTAACCAAAACAGCTGCTATATGAAAAAAAAAACATACATGACACAAACCTCTTGAACTACAGCAATCATAGAATAAAAGAAGGAAAGAAAACTCGCAATACAAATACTTCCATAATGAGCAAGCCTACACTTCTTTTAACATTGAAGTATCTGTGATAAAAACAGGAAGACAAGAAAAATAGTATAATGCTAGAAATAACAGAACTGACATAGAATCATCTGTACTAATCTTTGTAAGTTCCAAAGAAAAAAGAATTCAATAGATAGTAAAAACAAAATACAAAAAAATATCTGATAATAGATAAAAAAAACTTTAATAGAATAAAAGATATGAATAAAAATGATGTGAAACTAGAAACAAAGTACTCAATAAAAAATGAACTAATAAAAGACAAAAACTAGACTTTTAACCAAAACAAATAAATCTGAAATGATGAAAGAAATAAAAAGATACAAAGAATGCACTGAATTTTTAAAGATAATTAAACAAAAGGAAATAAACTTCTTAAAAAAAAATAAAACATTAAAAAAAAATGTAAAAAAACAAGAAATGAATGAAGGATTAAAATAAATTTGTGAAAGAAAGGAAATTAATAACAGAATGTTGTTTCATGTTTCCTAAATTTATGAAAACAGTTCACCGCTCATCAAGAGCAACATAAACCGTTGAGTGTAAGGAGAGTTCACTTTTGCTTGCATGTCAAGTGAACTATTCCAAAATGTATTCACTACGAATGAAATCAGAACGAGTCCGAGTCTCTTTTTCAACCGTTATTCACAGTGATGACGGTTCGGAACAGTTCGTTTTTAGATACAATCAAAAGTGAACTCTTCCAACATTTGGCACACCCTTCTGAAAAGGGGGGATTGTGTTGCACAAAAAAGGCGGTTTAAGTCAATTTGTGCATTTTTGTCAAATTTTCCTTATGAAATTCTGCACGAAACTTTAATATCTTTCCACAAAGGGGGTGTATTCAACCTCCAGAACCCCCTTCCCCCATCATAATCGGCAACTGTCATATGCACATCATAATAGCAGCAGGCGTGATCCTCGGGGGGGGGGGGGGGG